>VUQH01080824.1:2256-44665 GCA_015106775.1 Etroplus canarensis | reverse complement strand
CTGCCACCACCATGCTTCGCGGTGGAGATGGTGTGTTTGTGCTGATGTGCAGTATTTGGTGTTTGCCAAACATAGCATCTGGTCTGATGGCCAAAGACCTCAATTTTTGTCTCATCGGACCAAAGAACCTTCTTCCAATTCATCTTGGAGTCTCCCAGATGTCCTTGGGTGAATTTCAGGAGTGATTTCATATGAGCTTTTTTCAACAGTGGCTTTCACTTTGCCACTCTCCCATACAGCTTTGACTGGTGAAGAACCTGGGCAACAGTTGTTGTATGTACAGTCTCTCCCATCTGAGCCACCAAAGCTTTTAACTCCTTCAGAGTGGTCGTTTTGGTCTTGGTGGCCTCCCTCGCCAGTCTTCTTCACGCCTGGTCACTCAGTTTGTGAGTACAGCCAGCTATAGGCATATTTAGATAAGTGCCATACTCCTTTCATTTCTTAGTGATGGATTTGCAATTTCCCCCAGGGATTAATTAAGTATTCTTTGATTCTGATTGACTGAATTACGTGGGCTGTCTGGCGAGTTGAAAATCTTTGAGTAGTCATCTTCTGACTTATACTTTTCAATGATCTTTTCTCTGAGTTGCCTGGAGTGTTCCTTGTCATCATGTTGTAATTGTAGCAGGAATACTGATGACGCAGAGACTAGACCTCCCAGACACAAGTGTTTTTAATACTGCAATCACTTGACACACATCAAATGCTCTCAGGTGATCTCCTTTTCACTAATTGTGACACTGCTGGAGTCTGCTACCTGGACCTCTGTTGAGTGGGGTCAATCGATTTAAAGGGGCTGAGTATTTATTTTAATATATATATTTTAATTAACTGACATTAATTTGAAAAACTCCATATTCACTTTGACATGAAGCTTTCTTGTCAAAAAAGCCAAAATATACCGACCATGAGTTCAATTATTAATAAAAAGGGTAAAACCCCTAAGGGGTGAACCCTTTTTAAAAGCATTCTAAGTTTTAATGCTGCTGTGTGAGTCTAAAGGTTCATTCATTCATTCATCTTCTTATCTAATTCAGGGTCACAAGGGGTGCTGGAGCCTATCCCAGCTGTCATGCAGTAAAAGGCAGGGTAGACAGGCTGCCAGTCTGTCACAGAGCCAACACAAGCACATTCATATCTATGATCAGTTTAGAATCACCAATTAACCTAACCCCCTTTGCATGTCTTTGGGAGTAAGCACCCAGAGAGAACCCAGGCAATCATGGGGAGAACATGCAATCCCCACACAGAGGGGCCTAAACTAGCCAACTGTTGGATTTGAACCCAGCCCCTCTAGCTGTAAGACATCCATGCTAACCACTGTGCCACCATGCTGCCCGTTTAAAAAAAAAAGTAACTGTTTGCATTGTATTCTTACATCTCCTAATTTTATAACTTTCAACTACTCAAAATCTGGACTTCAATCAGTTTTACATCATTTTTTAAAAAAAATCACTAGTCAGAGACTATTTTTTTTCTATTTTTTTCCTTATTGGAATTGGCCCATAAAAGCATTTTATTTTATGCAGCCTGTTCATTTCCAGTGACAGTAACATAGAGAGCAGTCTCAGACAGACCTGAAAAGTAGAAGCTGTATAAAAGTTTATACAACTTGACATTGAGGATCAGTTGATCATAAATCCCATTCTAAAGTATGTCATTTCATTTTAACAGAACATTGAGTTTGCAGAAAGTTTAAAGAAAAGCAGCAACAAATGATAAACAGACTTATGAGGGACTTGCTTGAAAAATGGGCATCCAGGCTAAGTTTACCATTCTGCCTTTCATTTGGCAGCACCTGATCGCATTGATGTTGGCAGCAGTGCCAGGCCTGAGGAGTCTACTGACTGAGCTGCCTGTGTGATGGAAAGAGAAAAGAGCAGGAGTGAAAGCAGAGAGGGAGAACGAAAGGAGATTTAAACCCTACCCTCCATTTATCTGGATGGGGAAAGTGAGATCACTAGCAAAAAAAGATTGATGAGCTCCCTGTCTTGGCCAGGACCCAGTGGAGATATAGTGAATGCAGAGTTATGCATGAGGAAAAACACCAGACCTTACTATCACACTTAAGAATGTTGATGTAAACAGACACACAGAATCAGAGCAGTAAAAACACATGATGCACTCTTGCTTTTTCTGTTTAAGTAATAATCTATAAAAATCCCCCACCCCACCCTCTATATTGGTTTCATAGGTGAAAATGAAAATTGACGGTGATGTAAAAGATTTTATGAGTGATGAATTGCTTATATCCTCACTGTGGAGGATCGCTTGCTACATCAGATTGTTTATTGTATGCTATCCTCTCAACAGACAAGCATTATATGAAATGCTGGAGCAAGGTGAAAAGTTAAGAGTTCATAAAGCTTGATTGGTAATAGATTTTTAGTCAGGGAGATTAGCACTCCACTGACTGGAAGAAAAACCTGCTCACTCTTTCCCCTTCATAGATACTAAATAAAAGTCTTACTTGACTAAAACACAAAGAAATGGACCACAACGCTGTAAAATATATTACTTATAGTTTTATTATTATTATTATAGAAGTTAGAAGAGCAAAATTCAATTACAGCCCTTCATGCTGTTTTAGTTTGCTGGACTGATATGAGTGCATACTGTAATATGAGTGCATAATATACACTGCATATAGAACAGTCACTTACTGTTTTTCGCTCACTGCACACGCCCGTTTTTAGACCTGGAACAACTCAATCATTAATGGTTTGACCAAAAAAGATTCAAAAACAAATTTAATAATAAATGCCATGAGTCATTTGTCAGTTCCTGTTCTCATAGTTTTATTCAGTTGTTCATTAAAAATCATTGTGTGTGTTTAAGACACTCAATCAAAGCAAAGCAAGGACTATAAAGAATATCTTTGGATTAGTTTCAGAACTTTATTAGTTTTATTTTAGCTTTACACTGTAAATATCAGTAGAATTTATGTGGAGAAGGCCACACCTGTCTAAAGACAGCTGACAAACGGGCTGAACCACAGACAGAACACCTAGAAGGATCAGACTGACAGCACACGTGGCTGTAAATTGAAGGAAAGAAGGTTAAAAAGAATCTGTGCCCATTGTCAGCCGGATTATCAACTCCATCATGTCCAGCGCACCAGGGGTCAAAGCCACAGTGCTGTCCAATACATCAGGCTTTCAAGGATCTTCCCCCTGTACCTGCTCCTCCCTTGTCACTGCCACCCCAGTGAGACAGGAATTGGGAAGCTTTGCAGAAGTAAGGAGGCTTGCTAAGAGATGCCAGGACTGCAGTGCAAGTACCCTCATCCCTTTTCAGGGAGGTTCACCATTCAAATCTTGATTTTTGGTGCTCAATGTCATTCAGATTTAATATCTGTAAAGTCCATCAGTGCACCACCATTGTGTTGTGGCATGGTGTTCTCAGAATTTTACAGGTTTTACAGGCTATTGCCTGGCTACATGCCTCACAACCCTTTTTAACTTCTCAGCTCCACAAATGCACAAAAAGAGTTCATATATGTGGCAAAACACCTACAAAAAGATGTAATTCACCCCAAACCTTCAATTTATCTGTCAACATAAAGTATTTGCATCAAAACTGTGCTCAATAGACACTGGACCAGGGTACACCCTGAACAGGTTGTGTATACCAACGCTCACCCAGTGTCACCAGAAGTAGGCCCCAGCTTCCCTGAATGAATAATTCAAAAGTCCAGTGTCATGGCAAGAAACTAGCTTTTGTGTACCCTGGTTTAAAATATGTCAAAGAAACGTCATTTTCAATTAATAAGTGGGAACAAAATCTGTGGGTTGTGTTCATTTGGAGCATTTCCTGGAAATGCATTTTTAGAATTGAGAACTTTTAGTTAGTTAGTTAGTTAGTTAGTTAGTTAGTTAGTTAGTTTATTTCTGACATGTAAACAAAATAAGACAGAATAAAAGGTATTTGTATACACACAAAAGAAAAACAAACAACAAAAAAGAGAAAGTCCCCAGCTACGAGTCCAAAATGGAGTAGGGAGAAATATATAAATACTTATGAATTCCCACCCCTCACTCAGTCATCTCAGTCACATATATATTCACATATACACACACACACACACACACACACACACACACACATATATACACACACATATATATATATACTTACAGGTAACAAATTAATGTATGTGTTATTATTACTGTTTTCATTCTTCCTTATCAAAGACTGTTTCTGTATTGTTCCAAATGCATGTTTAGAAATATCTTTTTGAAATTCATTATGCTTGAACATTGTTTCAGTCCCTGTGGTAAAGTGTTCCACTGCTTAACTCCACAAATAGCAACAAAAAAAGATTTCACAGTTGTCCCTGGATAAAGTGTCTCATAATTTAATTTACCTCTAAAATTGTAACCTCCCTCTCTATTAACAAACAGACTCTGGATATTTCCTGGTATCATGTTATTCCTGGCTTCATACAGTTTTGTATTTAATAAGATTAATAAACTTCAAAATACTGGACATGAAAAACAGAATACTAGTGTGGTCTTTTAATCCAGCATGCTGAATGATTCTGATTGCTCTTTTCTGAATTTTACATTGATGAAGAGATTTTTTTTATTAGTGTTGCCCCAACCTTCTTCACAGTAATCTAAATATGGTAATATAAGTGAACAGTAAAGGATGTGTAGTGGCTTGTAATTCAAAAGGTGTTTGGCTTTACTCAGTACTGAAATACTTGACAGTTTGGTTTGTATATATTTAATATGAGGTTTCCAGCAGATTTTGTCATCAATAGTTTTTCTATTTTCTAAATTTTTCTATTAAAAAATGTCCGCTAATTCAGTATTATTTGTCATTATTTTTACTGTTAGTTCTTTTCTATATTTCTCAAATAATATAAATTTAATTTTATTCGAAATTAATGATAACTTGTTTGAATCAAACCATTTCTTCAAATGAGCCACTTCTTCTGTAACAGTATTTAAAAGCTGTTGTAAATCCTCAAAAACACAAAAAGTGTTTGTGTCATCTGCATACAAAATAAATTGTAGCACTCTGGATGTTTTACATATATCACTGATATAGAGAATAAACAACTTTGGCCCCAGCACCAACTCTTAGAGACTCTATAGACAATGTCCAAGCACTGTAATTGATATTCGTCAAGATTCACAAATTGCTGCCTGTTTTTCAAGTAACTTCTCACCCCGTCTAATACCAGAAACCTAATGCCATAATGTTCTAATTTGTTTAATAAAATGTCATGATTTATTGTGTCAAATGCTTTTTTTAGCTCAACAAAAATTCCAACTGCACATTTTCTCTGATCTATAGTAATTGTGATGGTCTCAATCATTTCCATCAATGCCATAGATAGATCTGTTTATTCTGAAACCATATAGACTATCTGTTAAAATTCAGTGTTTATCAATGAATCTGTCTAATCTGTTAATAATTTTTTTTCTAGTATTTTGGACAATTGTGACAGCAATGAGACGGGCCTGTAATTTGTGAGTCTTTCTCCACTTTTGTACAGTGGTTTAAGTTTAGCTATTTTCATCTGAGCTGGAAATGTACCAGATTGTAAGGATAAATTACAGATGGATATTAAAGGTTTAGAAATACCACCAATTACTATTATTATTTTTACAGTTGTCATGTCAATACCATTCCAGTCTGTGAAGGTTTTATTTTGAAATTGCTGGACTATATCAACAATTTCCTTTTCGGCATTTTCTGTTGAAAACATAGCATAAGGATTTTGTTCAAGGAGCGCAGTTGCACTTTCTGCAGATGGTCCTGCTGGGATTTTTGCAGACAGGTCTGGTCCCACACTTTCAACTGAGCATTGCAAAGTTTCAATGTAAATGAGAAAAATATGTTTTACAGTACTCATACTAGTGACTTATTTCTGTGAACTCTGCAGATTTTGACAATTAAATGGATGACATATTCAGGAGTATATAACTATTTAATTTGACAGAATAAATGAAAAATGCTCTTTCTGAGGCTAAATCTGGCAGCTCCACCAGCTGCTATTCAGGGTTAGTATCTCTGTTGTTGTACTTGACAGTTTTTCACAGTCAAAAGTAACATTGCACATAATCCTTTGTTTTCATTTTATCTTTATTTAGGACATCTTTGTTTTCTAATATGGGTGGAAACATTTAGTTTACAAATTTAACTTGTGCTTATTTATCTGTTAATAATACTTATCTCTTATATTTCCTGCGAATGGTTAGCTGCATGAGAAGCCCTCTTATAGAGGAAAAGGAAGTGGAAGAATACAACCGTGGGCTGGAAGCAAGGGAAATGGCAATGGAGATCCTCAAGTAAGAGTTCAGTGGTTCTTGAACATGTGATTTATTATGCCAAGCCTCACTTCTGGATAATAAATTAACTTATATTTGATTTTCTTTGTTTTTTTATTTTTGTAAAAACCTTCCCCTCTCCCTTTTGTGTCTTATAGGCTAGCCTTAATCTAGATATACCCTTGTGTGTAATTTTGTAGTGTGTGTGTGTATGTATGTATTTTTTTATAATTTAAAAAAAAACATTGTTAACAAGAACAAAAGTACTGGAACACACTGTTTTAATAATTTCAACTATCATTCTAGAATTGAATCAAAGCAACTGAGAAAAACTGCAAGTTGGGGAAAATCAGCATTGGAAGTATTGTGGTTTGGCCAAACCACTTTTACTATTCTTCTCAATTGCTTTGGCACATTTCTTTGAGCAGCTTTGTGTTTTTCAGCATTAAAGCTACATTTGCAAGAAGTACAAATGCTGCACAACAAAAACTTTAACCTTGTAAAAGGTTGTAACCGTCTAGAAGCCTTTAATTCATATGTCAAAATGAAGGTTGTAGCCTTCTACTAAGAAAAAAAATAGGCCTACTATTTCTACTAGTCCAATAGCATACTACAACAATGAAACTGTGCTGGAAATCACTAGACATCCTGTTCCTTTGGCAACAGATTATCATCAGTATTACACCTAACGCACTCCAATGCAGTGTTACTGGTTAACAAATAGTGTGCATGTAGTCTGAAATCTTCCTTGTGCCTCCTTATCCATTAGCAGGCTTTTGCCCCCCTAAAATGTTTATCTAACCAGGTTGTTTTAATGTTAACAAATTCTTGTGACTCTGTTGCAATGAAGTTCTATAAATATGTACCTTTCGACTGCTCCCTTGTATTCTCCACCAAAGGGTCACCACAGCGGATTAATCTGCATTGGTAATTTGGCAGAGGTTTTACACCAGATGCCCTTCCTGACGCAACCAGAGGGGCTTGTGTCCCCACTTGGGATTGAACCAGGGACCTTTTGCTTGTGACGCTATCAGGGTCACTCACTGAAGTTCTATAAATAGGGTTTGTTATTTACATAGTAATTAGTTTAGTTGAGTTTTGCATGTGGTGACTTACAGAGTGGCATATTTTAAAGAAAAAACTATTCAACTGATTAAAACCTTATCTCTTTAATCACAAAGACATATAACCAATAATCCTTAGCCTTAGTCATTTGCCAAAATTTTCTAAAACATTTGAAAATGCCAACAAAGAATGAGAAATCCACATTATGGTGTGCACAAGTGCCAGACTTTTTAAAAGATGATTCCAGATATTGTTTTGACAACTTCAACTCCCATTTGAGAATTGAGTCAAAGAGAATGCAATAAAACATCCAAAAGAGTACTTCCATTTGCATGTAATCTGAGCAATGGTCAAATAACACATTAAACATGGGAAACTTACACAGCATTGCACAGAACAAAGACACGTGGCCTATCTAACCCAGTCTCACAGCAGTTTGTGAAAAAAACTTTTGATCTATAGATTCACAGCAAATATTTTGATGTTGAATAACCAACACTTAGCGGTTGTTTGTACACATCAAGTCATGGGTGAAAAATAGTTCCAAAATAAAAGTGAATAGACATCATGGACGCTCCCTCCACATCAGATGGAGGTAGTTGTTGAACGTTACCTTGATGCCGTGGTTAAACTTTCAAGCAAGAGAAAGTTTGTGTTCGAGAATTGTTTTCAACTTTCACTTTGTCAATTAGAATAAAGCCAAATAAACAAAACATTCGACAGACAGAATGAGCTGGAGAAAAAAGTTCTCCACAAGGGTTATTCAAATTCATGACCTACCACTCTGAAACCCACATCTTATCCTACTGAGCTGTGCAATTTCACACTCAATTTGTAGAATCCTTGGGGTCTTAACGCTGAAATCGGGGCCAGAGAGTAGATGATTCTAACAGTTTGATGCATTAAGTTGACCATGCAACAAATGAATTTAAAAAAAAAAAATGGCTTCACTAAGAGCAGTTTGTGTATATGAAGAAAACGTATGGATGTCTCTTCAAAACCATGCACTAACTAGAAATTGTTGTTGATGTTTAAAAAAAGAAAAGAAAATGCATTCAATTCCTTCATTGTAGTAATCGGATGTACATGTCTTACCTTGAAAGAGACAGTCTGAGCTGACCTCTATTCTGTGCGGAAACAATGCCAATATAGTCTGCGTATGGTTCCGTTTTTGATGTTGTACTATGACTCAGGAGATGACATTGGGATTTCAACGTGTTTGCTCGGTCTGTGTTTCTGGACACTAAATTTTCAGTTTTTTCATGTTCCTCAGCACATATTTCCCCTCATTATTAACTTTTCAACAGTTTGCTCTCATATGTTTGTTCTCATATGTATTCTGATTTCAGAATCAATCAGAATCAGAATTAATAAATTATTCTGAATCTGATTGATTCCGAAATCAGAATGATTTTTGCCCATGTACAGGAAATGGGTACTTTTCACGTTTAAAAGACAACAAAAATCCACATCAGGGTGGCAGTGGCACAAGGCACATTATTACCTCATGTCAGATAACACTATTGAAACATAAAACAAAAAAAAAAAAATCATAGAATAGGTCATTTAGGCCTACTATCTGCAATCAATATTATATTCTAGTAACTTAATAGCACAGTAACTCACTAGATATACTAAACTCCTGTCCATTTGGCCATAGGTCTTCATGAACCTCAAAACTAACGCTCTCTTTTGTAATGCACCATGAAGAACTCCTGTGTGTTGCAACCATCCTCTGCACTCATTTTTATCTCAGTCTTTCACTCATTAATGAGCAGGATGTCACCCCTGCAACAACAACAAAAAAGTTTATCTTAGCAGATGCCACAATGTTCACACATTGTTATAACTCTGTTGTATTCAAGTTCAGTATGTGTTACAATAATCACAGTCATGTCTTGCACCTGGGGGACTGCCAGATTCTGACAAGCAAATGGACAATTCTGTATATGATAATTTACAAAATGAGAGAGGATAAATCTTTTAGATGAGGAGAAAAAAATCTATTTTCATCACAAAGACTTGTACAACCAATAATTGTTCAAATTATAGATAATTGTGCTGAATCATTTTCCCAAATATGATAAAACATTTCTAGAAGCGATTAAAGAATCAGAAATGCTCTATCTGCCATGCACAAATAACAAAATGTTGTGAAGTATTTCACGTATTGTTTTGGGAAATTCAGCTGTTATTGAATAACTGAGCCAACAAAAATGACAAAAAGCTGTAATGAAATACAACTGCTTGATGAATTTTTTGTTCACTTGAAAGATATTTTCCATTCCAGGGTATGTAAGTTCCAGGAGGACACTCAGATTTGTGTTTGGCATAGTCTAAAATTATGCTATGGGACATCCTTAGCAAGCATGACGCAAGTACAAATATCCCCCAACCCAAAAGTAGTCTGAGATTTAAAGTACTTGAATGAAGGTTACATAATGACTGTCGCCTCAGTTGTAAAGCACACTAATTGGGTGATAGATTTCTTCATGAATGCTGACCTCACCCAACCCCACTTAATTTGATGTAAGATTAGATGCCATGGTCCGTCTTTTAAAAATTTCATTTTAATGTAAATTGGATGATTACAAACCAATATATGCAGCAGTGAAGCTTATTCCATTATATCCCTGATTTTTTTTTATTTATCTCTAGTGACTGTTTTTTTTTTTTTTACCAATTTCCGCCACAAAAACACCAGATGACAATGTCAGCAGCCATTAAAGTATATGGTCCGAAAATCTATTTAGCTTTTGTTTTTGTGCAGCTCAGACGAATAGTTACAGAGATATCACTAAAAGTGCCGAAATTTTATAGAAAACACAACCTGATGGTCAATCTGTAATTTTAAAAGGGTTCAAAATCTAATCAGTTTCACATCTCAGGGGAGTCTATCACTGTGCCAAAATTCAAAATCCTGCATCAGAAAGATTGTGCATCATTGCGCTTGCACAAAGAATTTGTAGTGGTGGTGGGGGCACATTGTGTCACTGTGATCCCATGATTAATTAAGCTTTGTTTTGTGCAGATTAGACAAATAGTCACAGAGATATGGCTAAAAATGTGCTTTTATTTTACTTTATTTCAGTGGCAGCACCAGCAGACAGCAATGGATACAGATATGACATGGTGTCACCATGAATGTGTATGAGCCCACGATCAATTTGGCTTTCATTTCGTGCAGATCAGAAGAATAGTCACAGAGATATGGCTAAAAAGCAACTGGGGTGGCAGCGCTGATGAGTCAATCACATCCCTGTGTTTTGGGAATATAATAATTATTACTGAACAACATCCTGTAAATCGATGCCCTGTAAAGTGATGCTTTGGAACAATCTGAGCTAGCATGACACAGGCAGTCATTGAGATCATAGTCACTGAGATCCCCAAAACCTGCACAGATGAGATGAGTCATTTACCAGCAACATCTGAGTGTGAAAAGAATTGAACTGAATCAAGTAACATATGTTTTCTGGGAATTCAAGCAAGCTGATAAGACACTACAGTGACCTCATAAAAAGAAAATATGTGAGGGATAAACAGCCCAGTCTGTTTTTGAGTCCAAAACATCTCCAATCCTGACAATGCAAGCATATGAGTTTTCTTGAACTGCACTAGAATGCTCACACCTGTTGAATGTTAATACCTGCCAACACACCTGGGTTTCTCCCATATTTTAAAACCATCTTGTGGTGTCCACTTAGGAATCTCCCAGAATTTGCAAGACCTTCAAACTGTTTTTTTTTTAATAATTGGAATACATGCACAATAACATGCAGTCTGCACACTCAGTCCACACACAAAATACAGTTTCTACCTATCTGTCAGTGAAACCTGTACAAGGCTTGTGGGCTGCCAATCCCTAGTTAAACACACTAGTTAGATGCTGAATGTGGCTGTCTCGGCTGTTTGGCCATTTACTCTCTTTTTACTATGAAGACACTCTAAATAGGGAGACTTAAAAATACACTATATTAAATCATGGCCAGTCGAGTGTTGTGTGTAGTATAGTTGATGAGATTTAACCAATTCAAGCTAATAACTCATAATTAATACATTGTTTGTACATTAATACATAAAAGGACAGACGATGCCTCATTCCAACTATTGTTACAACAATTTTGATAAAAATGACCCAAGCTGGATAATTTGATGAAATTGCTTATAACTTGTTGGCCATGGTTGGGAAGAGGTGCCATGAGAAGAGTATGCTTGGACAATCTACAAAGGACAATACTGGAAAAATTGACATTGTGAAGGAAAAAAAACCCCATAAAATTCAGGCACCACACAAATCATTCTACACATCACAGGGTTATTAGGTTAAGTAAAGGTATGCAATCTTTAATAGCAAAGGAGCCATTTTTAAGTCATTCTAGGCCCAAATGTGTGTGGGATGAGAAAACATATTTTACCTTTATAATATCTACTTATTTAAGTTATTTGTTATATGTTTGTTGTGTTTAAATTAATTTTTTACCTGCTGAAACAAAACTCATGGCTACAAGTACTCAAGCTGAAACTACTGAAGATGCAGACCTTTAACACTGACCACTATAATCCTAACCAGTACTGGCAGCACTAAGGTAAAAGAAAGGGTTGCTTACTGCTTAAGGTAAAAACCACAACTTTGGCCTGTGATGGCAAGACAAGGTACAAGCCTAGATCCGACCATGGCCTTCCCAGTCCACTGTGAACAGGGAAAGTGACTACAGGCAAGATTTTTTGGAGGACTTTCAATCCTTAGTGCTGATTGTGGGGATCTTACATCATGTCTTTATGAGCTTATCCACTATATCTGGCTCTTTCTGGTCAGACTGGAAGGTATGATATTGTTTTGGAAGGAAGAAAGGATAAACTGAGGGAAACTAGCCTTTATTAAACTGTTTAATAATAAAAAAAAATCACAAAAGAGCAATCTGGATCCTTTATAGCCTCAGAGAGGTCTTGGACCTTGATAGGAATGCATGATTTATTCATTTTCTTTTCATCAAAAGATGAGGCCTGCAGCAAGGACATACAAACTTTAGATGAATGTCTCTGCAAAAACTGCACGAATGTAGAAAACTATATTTAGGAAATCTGCAAACATTGTTTTTTGAAAGGTGTAGTATTCACCTTAGTGGGCTTTTGGGAAAAGAGAAAGGAGGATGTTTTGCAACGTTTGCCAGAAATTGCATGATGACCACAAATGCTAAATGCACCAGTACCAAGTCTAGTAACTGGTTAACTTCGGAACAAAGGTGGCATCCAGATCACAAATTGTAGCAAAGTAGGTGTCACGCTTGCCTTTGCGCTCTTCAGCAGCTTTGAGTTAGTGTCCTTGAGAGTCAGTGAAAAGTACCCTTAATGAACAGCAAGTGTTTGGCTTTACAGATTAACTAAGTGTAGCTTACTACTTTCCAAGATCTGGCTGTAAAGATGAAGAGATTTGGCAGCAAATGGAGAAAACGAGGATGCCAGTAGATGGCTTTTGAACTGCAGAAGCCAGGCTTGTGTTGTGAGTTGCAGTGTCAGCTGCGTTATCAGTGGGTGATCATCAACAACTAGACTGGATAGGAACTGTTGTGTTGGACAGGAACCTGGACAATTTTTCAGGGCTTGATTTCAAAAGTTCAGCAAAGACTGAAAATTATTGGTGAAAAAGGAGTTGACATTTGGAAGCGACATAGCAGGTGAACTAGAAGAAGGGCTGTTCCAAAATCTTGGGAATCAGCTGGGATCACATGGAAGATAGAGATCAGCTCATTAATGACATCTGCAGGAGGTCAGCCTGCTGTGAGGCAGTGCTCCTTTGAGGACAAATCTTGATCCGCTACAAAATTACTCTAAAATCCTTCTTGCACCCGACTAAATGATTTTGAAAGAGTTTTCAAATGTTAAAAATATGTTAATGGTTGTATGACAGAGAGAGAGAGAGAGAGAGAGATGTGATGGCTTTGTATTTATTCGTGGTTGTATAGTTCCTGTTTTCCTCATAAATCATCCTTTTTATTTGCCCCCTTGCGTTCCCCATCAGAGTGAATTTATTCTTGGTCCCTTTTTCCTTTTACTCTCTGCTTTATTTTGAATCTCAAGTCCTCATGTGGCTTTCTATGTTTTTAATTTCTTTTTATATTCTGTTATATATTCCTCACGTCATTAGTATCTTATTGAGTTCAGGTGCTATTTCTTACTCTTTTCTCCAGTGTGTGTAAGCTGTGCCTATTCAGTGAGTCTTTGTCAGGTGGATTGATTCTACTTTCTCATGTTTCTGACTCTCCCCTGTTCTTTTTTCCTGTTGGCTTCGGCTTTGTCGGCTTGGTCAGTGTCTTTGAACACTCACTGAGCAGCACTTTTTGCAATGTTACAATGAGTAATTAAATTCTTTTCTCTTACCTCTCTGCCAGTATGTTTGTCTGGATTTTGGTCCAGTTTGGTTGTTTATGTTCAAACTTAATATAGATACTGAGCAGGATGCCAAAATACCCTGGGTGTATGCATTTACGGTGGAATGACTAGATTGCATATTGAAATATTGTATCAATTTCTCAGAGCACATTCATGCTCAATAGAGCTTAAAATCCCTGAGTGTTTAACAATAAACTTGCGTACTGGTGTTGGTAAGACTTTATGCATTACCTGCCTGACGCACTGCACCATATCACATTTGTCCCCTCCAGATAGCAATGCTATTTTACATTAATTTTTGCTCAGTGCACTCAGCTATGTATAAAGGCTTGTGCTTTTGAACAATTAGACCTGACATAGGCCAGGAGCATGAATAATACTCTGAAATGCCAAATTAGGCCATTTATACTTAGTAGCTTACACTGTTTTGAAAATAGCAATATATGGCATGCTTGGGTGAAACATGCAATTAATGTAGCCCAAGAACTAAAGGAAGTGAAAGAGAGTTTCAGGTTCAAAAGGTTAATGGGAGTCATTCATGAATTTTTGAAAGTGTTATAACACCACTGATAAAACAGTGTGAATGCAAAGTGTTAAAGTGCCATTTAGTGGTGTGTCTTCTTGCTCTCATACCATACATCTCACACACTGTTGTAGAGGTGGACAAAATGGTCACTATGCAGGGTGATGAGACTGAACTAGCTGCCAGAGCATAATGAAAGCTGGACTGAAAATGCTGGAGAGGTTTTTAGAAATTGCAATATATATATATATATATGCACATCTTCAATTAATCCATTGTAGCTTGTTTACTGTTTGCTGCAGTGCACAAGCAAGATTTATTTAATTTATTTATTTATTTATTTTGCTTACTTCTGTACTTGCAAGGTAAGGAAGGCAGGATGAAACAGCATGGAGAAAAAGCCTGATACTCACTGTGTAGCCAACATCCTCAGAGCCCACAGTGATTCATTTGATCCATGATAGCAACACGGAGGCTATAACTACAACTATAGGATAGAAGAGTGAGAGCTGTAGCTGTATTGTGAAGAAAATAGCCTGTCTGTCAAAACAAACTAGCACACATTTTCAGAACTTTTAGTATACCTTTACTATCTACTGTATCAGTGGTGGTGCTGTTGAAACTGTCAGCACTTCTGTATGTGTTAAGATTTCTTATTCATTCACTTGACTTCCAAACAGCAATCGCAACAAAGATTCTTCTTGTTCGAGTGTCTTTTAGGAAATAAGTCATCTGCGAAAATGTTGGTTAGCCTCAAGTCCAACACAATGCATACATTTCTACCAAACAGTGCCATGTGATCCCTCAGTGGAGTGGAGCAAAGTTTAAAAAAGAAATGACTAAACAGAATTTATTGTAGTGATTATTTAATGTCCGTTTGATAAACACTTGAGCTCGCTGAGCAAATGTCTGACTCTTCACATCCAAAATAATCCAAAGTCCACAGAGCAATGTTGTTACTGACATAAAGCAGTGTTTATTTTAAATAATAAGCACATACAGGTGCCAGGAGCTCAAGCTAAATTGAAAATAAGGATTGCAAAGATTAGCTAAAGATTGTCTAAATCATAAGAGCAGTGTATGGAGAGACCCAAACCTGAGGATATTCGGTCAAAGACTGTGTGTTCTTGCTCTGGCCACACCCACCAGGTAGCATCATCTGCTTTATCTCCTGTACATGTCCATTCCAGCCACTAGATGAGGCAAACTCAAACAAAGGAATACAACATTATGAAATCATAAAAGCAAACATTACAATGTGTATAATCCTTCGCTCCTACACTTATGGTTTCTTCAATGATTTGTGCCATATGTTGCACACTCATATAGCCACTAGATATTCTGCAGTGAGACAGACTACAGTTTTATTATCAGCGATTTTACTCATCCAAGCCATAATCTATTTACTACATTGCCATCATATCAGGGTTGTTAGCACACTATCAAGCCTCACACCACCTGCTTTAGGAAGAGCTTTTATTCAGAGGCGGTGATACTCAACAGCCAGCCTACAGGGTCACAGATGAGGGGAAGAATTTCTGTACTGATTACTCATAGAAAGAATTATTTGTCCATGTTGATTCTAAACTACACTATATTGCAATTTCAAAAGTTGGAGCAACACTTCAACTTTTTAGATGATTTTGTTATATATGGATATAAGCAATAAAATGCCAAATGCCCACTTTATAACAAAATAGGAGTTGACACAGTTTATGCGTAAATGCTTTTACTTTAGTAGTAAGGTTTTACTTACACAGTTGTAAGCTGCCCAGTGGGCAGGGCATTTGCCGACCACAAATATTTTATTGCATTGGAAGGAATTTATGTGCTTTTAAATCTGACAGTAAACTGAACGCAAATGCTCCTTGGACCAATCCAAAGCTTTGGCCCAGCTTGAAGGCAGCAATGACCTCAGATTGACCACCAGCAGTTCCAGTGCCAGCTGAGTTTGTTTCAGCTTCTGTTAGCTTAACCTTTGCACAAAGTCATAGTACATATGCTGTCTTGGCTGTAAATAAATCATTTGATACATACAACAACTATCCACACATACAGATACTCTGTGTAACATACATACAGTCACACATACAGACAGATCACCAATTTATATTTAAAAAAAGAAGAAGAACTTGGGAAGAAAGAGAAGCACAGATGCTTCTTTTGAGGAAATCTCTCAAAGTCTAATTCCAAAGTTTTCTGCCCTGCTGTGTTGCTAATCCAGTATATGGTAAGCTTACATACACAGAGACTGAGTCTGGTAAGGTAAATGGACCAACCCAAAGCCACTGGAAGGTGTACTGAGACAGGTAAGTACAGAGGACACAAAAAAAGTTGTGACAAGATCAAACAGTTTAACACTGTAGGAAACTAGGGTGTAGGAAACTAGACATTGCTTGATTATTCAAGGTACCAAGCAGGATGTATACAGTGTTCAGTTTATAGACATTTTTTTTCTTTTCTCAAAGTCGCATGTTGAGTTGCAATGGGATATGTATTTCTTCATCTTTGAAGGTATGCACTTCTTAAATGCCTTACTTCAAAGCATGTTATGAGACATCAATGAATGGTTAGAGAAGTATGAAAATTAGATGAATAATGTGTTTTGGCTTTGCAGTCAAATGAACTCAAAACATATCATGATCTGTGTGAGAATTGACATGTTAGGTTTGTTAGGAGTTATGAAAGCTCCTCCTTGTGAGTTAGATCATCTAATCAGTAGAAATATTGAAATATTTGCAAGTTCCCGATGAAGATCACGACTCATCTCACTGATTCAAGCCACCTTATTCAGAGATTCACAGTCAGTGACCTTGCAATTTATTAACATTTTTTTCCACTAAGCTTTACTGTGCTGCAATTACAAAATATGCATCAGTAAAGTGAACAGTTCTGTGGATGATCTAATTAGAATGATTCTTATATGGCTCTTACATTTCAGTAATGGCAGATGCAATCTACCAAGAGCACCACAAATTGTAAATATGAGCAGACCTGATAAGGGAATGAGTAACCTACTAACCAAAAAAATTCTCTCCGAAAACAGCTTGGCAATTCATATAAAGCAGGGACAGCTTATGGAAAATCCATATGTTCTGAAACGCATCTGTTAGAATTTGATGAAGACTGTGTGGGGAATCAGGGGCAGCAGTTTTCCGGATGAATCAGGCATATAGGTGGAGTGCAGGATTTATCCAGAGAAGGGTCACTTCATTGCAAACAAGCCTGTCATTTAAGGAGCCAACATCCAGAATGTGTGGAAAAACACAAGCCAGTATTTACCGTCAAATTCTGAGCAATCCATTTGTTAATGTACTCTGAAAAAATGCAGATGCAGATATGGCTATCTTTTTAGTTTTTTTATATTTTTTCTGCCTGTCATGTGAAGCTACAGGTATTTCTTAAAGTGTTTGTAAATCCTGAATTACATTATTGACACCTGACAAGCATTCTGTAAGATTCAGACATTATTCTATGACACTTCAAAGCTGCTTGAGTGATGTTAATAGCTGTATTTTGACATTTCAGTGTGCTTGAGATAAGTTTAAAAAAGAGAGAAGTTAAAAAAGCAAACTACATGAAACTGGTTTGTTGGTTACAAAGCTCTGTGTCTGAGGACAGCTGAATAAGAACATGCACATGCTTTTGTGGTTTCTGCAATTTTCATTATGGACCAATCTATTTTCACATGACAAAAACTGAAAGACTGGAACCTCTCTCACACTTTACAGAATAACTGTACTGCTTATAATAGATTCATGGCTTGCATCCATCATGCACGGGGCAACCCTTCCACTCCTTCCTCTAATATCAAGTTCTGCTTTGTTGTGATGAAATAGCAGTATTAAGGGCTAAAATATGTAGGATTCTCATTTGAACATTCAGGGCTTGGAATTAAATAATTTGCACAATTTGCAGTAAATTGCCAGCTGCAAAACTTAAAAACTATCCAAATTGGAGCATAGGAAACTGCAGATTACCATAAGCAATATACAAGAGGCTACCTAACAAACAATTCAATTGAATTCAGTTTTATTTATATAGTGCCAACTCACAAAAAAACTCACCCAAAGGCACTTTATACTGTAAGGTAAAGACCCTGCAATATGAGAGAGAAAACCCCGAACAATCAAACAATCTCCCATGAGCAAGCACTTGCCATAAGAACTCCCTTTTAACAAAACAATACCTCCAGCAGAACCAGGCTCTGGGAAGGCAGCCATCTGCTTTGAATGGTTGAGGGTGAGGGCTCTGAATGTTCACTTGTTAGCTGTTGGCATCAAGAAAAAAAAACTGTTTATATGTGTCTTAGGCTGTATGTTCCATTCACTATAAAAATACCCTAAATAAGAAATAAGCAGTCCATTATTTACATCAACATAATCACATTGTAATGGTTTCTGTGCTTTTCCTGCATTTTAATATGGTTTAATAAAGGCAGTTTTCACTGAATATTTGACTGTTGGATGTGAAGATGTGAAGACTTGGGCATACTGGGTGCAAATATTCAAATGAGTAATTATTAAACAGAAAATTTACGGAATAATCAATACTGAAGAAAAAATAATCATTGCTGATGCCATTATTAAAATACTAATATTCACCACTGAGATTGTGTCTATATGTTTTGCAGACATAATATGTAATTATTCTGGGTTTCATAATAAAACAATAAAACAGTGTTTAAGATCCATACAAAATAGTTTTACATTCCCACAGATTTATAAAAATGTGCAAATATACTTTAGAAATCAGGTGAAATCCCAGTCAATGGGGAAACTGTACACTCATGACCTTATATCCTACCTTCTGTACACCCACATTCAATCATAAATGTTCAGTGCAAAGCATTTTAGTATAATATAATACAATATAATGCAATAACATGCTAATACATATTATCCTTCTGATCAAAGGATTTTTTTTTTAATTAATCATAACAAAGATTGGAAGGTCAAGAAAGGGATTTTTTCTGGATACAGAAATCAAGATGTTTACAGGCTAAAAAATCTTTCTAGTCATTCTTGAGTCTTCTTAATTCATCATGTAGCATTATGTACAATTATCATTGCAGTATTTATGTTTACAGCTCTTAGACTGATTGAATCACACTCATGATAATTACTGATATCCCCCACCTAGGGATATAATTTCAAACCTGAATTTTGATTGCTTAACAATTTATATATGTATTAAATATGGTACTCGAGCCCTGAATTATGATTAGGACTCATAATGAGAATATGAAGAGTAATGACTGGGCAAGAGCTGTCACTGTTGGGCTGCTAATTTATACAACCCATATATGCAGGTGGTGAAGATATGCACTGTGAGGTGACTGGATAAGGTGGAGTGTGTGTAGTAGCCACTGTGGTGTCTCCATTTCGCTCTTTGTGCCTGAAGGTGCAGACTCAAACTATGAAACCCGAAATCCTTGGTGGTGATATATGCACAATATTAGAAGACACCACTAAAAATTCCTGAGGCACTTTTTGTAATTCTTGAAAACTATTTTATAGCATGTTGGTTATTTCCAGCTGATGAACATTTTATCAGTTAGTCTAATTAAAGTGGCTGAGATAAAAATCATTCACAACTATGTTAGGGAAAAGGCAGGCCAAACTTTTCAAATTCTGGCACCATCCTATATTTTACGCCACATTAGAATATGAGCATCAGTCACATACAGCTTTTTCCTAGCCTAAGGAACGTGTTAATGAGTGATATTGGACTACCGAGCAGAATTTGATTTTGAATTTGAGATTTGAGGCTGGAAATGTTGTGGTGGAGTGAATCATTTTCTTATCCTTCCATCCTTTTAATTATCTTCAAAAAATGACTTAGTTAGGTTTAGGCATGAATAATAACTCGGACTAGAAAAAGATCACAGTTTGAGTGGTTTTTACTGTCTAGATTACAACTAGAAATTTCTTGATACCACATTTAATTGGATTATCTTGAAATTTGAAAATGAAACACATCCCAGACATAATTATTAAAATGCATGCAAAGAGACCATTTACATGGTTAAGATATTAACATATGTGTATATTCTATTTTTTAAATGATCAGTTATTGTCAATACAGCGCCAAAATCTGAAATTTTGCACAGGAAGTGGAATGTTCAAGCCTTGTTTATAAATGTCTATAAACGAAGCCCCAGATTTCAGTTCCCCTGCAAGTTAGGCATAAGAGAACAGCATCATGCTTTCACATTTAATTTATGCAAACAGCTAATCGTCATGCATAATGCAGCAAGGCAAGTGTTGAAACAAGCTCACAGGCTTTGGGTAATGCTAATTGAATTTGAAGATGAAGTATCTCATAGACAAATTGTTTGTGACTTCATCCTGTGCTATAATTACTCATGTTAAATGAGGGTGAAAACGTGGAACAATGCTAAAAATGCATTCCTCCAACAAACAAATGTGATACTTTTATTTTCATATGCCTCCTTCCCATCAAATATCATACACAATGGACATTTGGGAGTTGTTTGTGTTGACTGATTGAAATCACAAGAAATTGTATTTTTAACACAATAACTGTTTTTGTTTGCCTGTGACCAAATGACTCTGTCTTGAGTGATTACTTTTTAAGGTGGTCTCATTTAAATGTTACTGTTTTAAGTGATTTTGTTTTTTATATTGTGTATTTTCCTGTAGTGAACATTTTCTTTGATTGCTCACAATAAGCACGTTTTGTATTAAACTGGCAAATATCCAGTAAATATTTACTTCCAAGCTGTATTGATTTCAGAGTAGTAGGTCTATTCAAAGATTAAACCAGTGAAAATCAGTTGCATGCAGCATACAGTTAACTGCACACATATACACACACCAAATAACAAAAAAATAAATAAATAAAAATCCCTTATGCACTATGCACATGCCATAAAAGGCAATTAGACTAGAGAGTCATTTTGCATATCCACTTCATGTCACCCAAAAATCAAGCTTCCAGCTAATAGTATTACCCTATTCATGTAACAAGCAAGCACACATAATACCAGAGAATATGAAGCACACTGTCAGGCTTAATAAGTCTGCCAAAGTTCCCCCACTGAGGCAGCTTGGAGCAAGAAAATACAAGTGCATGTGCACACATTTAGGCCATTGCATTTCAAAAAGTCCAGTTAAGTTTATACCATATAAAAACCACTGTAATGCCTCTATTTCAAATAAAAATCTTCAATTTGCAATTTGCTCCTGGCATCACAGCAGTCATTAAGTTAGACAACAAAAAGAGCAACAATTTTCCTTAAAATCATAAATTGCTCTGGATTAACCCATCAGTTGGAATTACTACAATTATGAATAGAAAAAGGTTAAAGAAAGAGACAGTGTACTTAATCATGACCACAAAATCTAAACCAAACCTTAGACCTTGTGATGCTTAAGCCATGATGTTAACACTCACACCTCCTCTGGTTGAGTGGGCGGAAAGGCAGCTTTGGGGCTTCTGCACTGTGTCCTCTGCTCAGCTGGCAGTTCCCTGCTAAGACTTATTTCATGGACTGCCTCTAATACCTGACTGAAACGCAATTCACCTCATATTATGAACAGATGTATTTACCCTGTAGCTTGTTTTTGAGTGGGGTCAGTGTTCTTCTGTATGGCTATTTGTCAGACAGACAGCTAGCTAGATAGATAGAGTTGAAACCAGAAGTTTAAATACACAGGAAGAAGGAGAAGTTTAGTCTGATTTAATTTCAGACAGTGTGAAAAAATGTTTGTGTCTTTTTACTTAATGTATGTACACTTCTGGTTTCAACTGTAGATATATACCTCATATTGGCTCTAGGTTCATGACTAGCATAAAAGCACAAACTAAAAAGAGAAAGTGCCAGTCCCAGAGAAATTTTGCAGAAAAAGATGTGACACCACAGTGGACCAGTAAAACCTTGGGTGTACGATGCATTCTGTCACAATATGCTTATGTTTGTTGAAGATAAAGTGACAGCTGATTTAGTATTCTCACAGTTGACAGCACAACATTCTCAGACAAACTATGTCTGATCATTTGCAATATAATTCCCTATGAAGCTGAAATCTGCAGTTCCCTTGAACTTGTTGAACTGCAGTCGTGTACTGGGATGGCCATCTGTTCATCCTGCTATAAAGCCTTGAAGAGGCCATTTCAGAAGATGTGACTCTCACGGCTTATTGGCCGTTGCAGTTGTTGGGGCTGTTGCTTTGTTGGGGCAATATAGAGGAGTAGCCACATTCCTGCATGTAAGGCTAGAGACTCTGTAGTCTTAGTCTGAGAAGTACATACTGTATATAATAAAGCCCTTTTTATTGCCTTAACCTGACTCATTTCTTCACTTCCCTATGTAAATTGCAAGTTAGAACTCTGTGATGATGGTTTAAAACAGAAGCAACACAGTTTCAAATGGAGATGGTTTAGTTCAATTTTTTCTTTTTGCATAATATTGAAAGCAATTCAAACCATGACAATTCAGTGAGTACTCATGTAGAAATATAGAGGACATCTTTTTAATGACAAAATGTAAAAGAAGAACAAATCTGTAACTAGTTTCTCTGTGACAAAGAAATTGGGTTTATTGAAAGTGTTTTACCAATTTAATCCAACTCATCATTTCTTGACTCTAGGTAAACGTGCATATAAAACACATTTTTAAAGCAGCCCAACCACAAACTGTTTAAAAGTTAACATTAATACTATCTTTTTTGTTGGCATTGACAATTTAATATTATGCCAGTGATGTAAAAGTAAGCTACCCAAAGGGGGCATTTAACATTTTTACACATTGAGGTGGGTGAATGGGTCTCAGTCAAGCAAACAACACCATTAGAAGGCAGGTTGTTCAAGAATGATTTTCATTCCCATGGCTGACAACGCTGAGCACAGGCTGGTGGACAGCAGAATTGTTTGTGCTGCAGATGCTAAATTCATTAGGCTGGCCATCTGATGAAGATGAGCAGATCCTAAAGGAGACAAGACGCTAGTGATGCTGCAGCCAATCCCATAGTGAGCGGTGGTATTACTGTACAGGTGAGAGTCTGTACAAAGTGCTCACCACTGTCTCCATGCTCCCTGTGTCAGCAGCCAAGTATAAAAGTGGATTCAGTGCCACGAACCATATTCTCACAGATGGCAGAAAGAGAATGCACATGTCCATGTGGATAGCCTGCTGTTAATCTCACTAAATGGACTAGGGGTTGTCTCCTTCACTGCCGGGAATTTTCAGATATGTCGGTGAAAGCGAGGTGACATGCCGTGGTTGACCTCTTTAAGGGAAAGCAGAAAAAGAAGTCAGAAGTCTACCATGAAGACTTTCTGTTTTCTTAGTCTGACATGTAGATATATAATAAAACATTTTTTATTTCAGTGTTGACAGTATGTTACACTATTGCATTTTGTGGTTATTTTGCAAAAATATTGAAATTTAGAACCAAGTGGTTTAATCTTTGGCCATGTGGAGCTTTTCATTTGGGACAGCTCCACATGGACAGACAGTGAGATTTAATTCTGGCATGTTAACTTAACATTTAACCTTTTGTTTCGTTTTTTATGGCTGAATCCCTTATCCTTTCCCCTGTGGACTCTCAGAGGGAAAGGACAAGGTATGAGAATGAAAATATCACACGAGTTGATGATTTATATTCCAGAAAATTTATTAAAATAATTAAGTGTATTAATTATGCTCCAAATTATTAAAATTCATAATTATTTTATAAATACTTCTGAGTCAGTATAAGCCCACTGTGGTTTGTGATTCATTTTCATGAATAAAAACATTTTAAACCACCCCACTAACCCACTACATCCATAAAAACTATGGGTACACCCGTAAGAGCATAAACTTCTTGGATGTTCTGTATTGATTATCTTAGACAGTCACTGCAGGCCATATTATTTGTTGGATAATCATATTAGAAATACTCCCAAAGGCATCAAAACAAGCACAGCTGAGAGGTCAAGTTTAGTGACTCGAATTAGTAAGTTTAGTCCCGCAGGCAGTGATCCATCCATCCATCCAAAATCTTAAACTCTAATGCAAATGCAGAAGTTAAGTAAAAGTCAGATGTAGGATTATTTATTTTATTTTGGTCATATCAAAAGAAAAATGATGAAAATGAAAAGAAAACAAATAAACAAAACAACTCAATCAACCAAAGTCAACTTGAAGACAATTATTTTTCAGTTGTCAGTTTATAATGTTCAACATAACCCACAAAGTATAGGCTGAAGCTCCAGCTTATACTGGCTACCCTTTAATTTATTCACCCTTTATAGATAAGAAGTTAGAAACAACCTATAGTGACTAAAAACATTTTTTGGACCTGGCTGTAAACATGTTTATTTTCAAGGCAGACATTAGACATTTTAACATTGGACTCTATGAAGAAAGACTTGCCTTTGGAGCCATCTTCATACGGCCATTAGAGGAACTGCACTCCCCTGTTGGTTTAGTTTTCAAAAACTGATAAGCAAACTGCAAGGCCTGGGCTGGAGTTAAGAGAATAAAAGTTTAAACTTAGGAGGAGGGGAAGTTTAAGTTAGAATCAAAAGTCAGACTTGAACTTTTACCCTCAGAGTGTAAGTTCAAAGTGGCAGGAGCCTCTTTTATACATCCCTTGTGGCTTAAGACTATCATTCTGATTTTATCTGCATTATTAAATGTTACTCTGCACCAAGACAGGTTGTGAGAGATGTGACAGAGAGATCTGATGGATTTATTTACTGATATCCCAGAATATGATCATCACAAAATAAATAAAAATAGAAAATAAATAGAAATTCATATTCAACCAAACAATAAAAGGCCAAGAATGTTCATCTGGCAGACAGTACATTTCATGTCAACTCTTCACTCTAGAGTAGGCGTTCCCTACGGAAACAGCAAATTCTGCCCTGCTGGTAAGACTTCAATGACTCAAGAGAAATCACTGTCATAATTACCCATTTTCTAGTTAATTGATACTTTAGGAAATGAACAACAGCATTAGAAGCAGCTGAGAAGTCTAAAAGTATGTAAAAAGTACAGTCGTATTAATAACCTCTTGTTACTTCGATGGATCTTTGAAAAAGCGCTCATTTAAACAGGATTCAGGCTTTTCATTAACTAATTTCGTTTTGTTCCAAAATCAGTGCTTTTGTCAATAGATAAAAAATAACAGCCTTAGAAACAGAGGGTCACCCAAGTCACCGAAATAACACATTTCAAAATAATTAATTCAAAAGAATACCAGGGCATTTTCTGTCTCACCCATGAAATTGAAAATAACCCCTGCACAACATACTAAAAAATACATTTGTTGTGTAACTTACAATTGTCCCTAGGCAAAATGTCAATGTAGCCTTTGAAAAAGCTCCAAAATATTATTTCAAGTTCAAAATAAATCGAGGACCCTGTAAAATGCCATTTTTCTCTTCTCCCCACTTCTTCATAACCCAATCACAAATAAAGTCAAATACAGCAGTTAAAATAAGTTATAAAGCCACATTTTTGTTTGGATTTTGTTGCTATATGACTCTTACACCTGTTAAAACAATTTCTTTAACATGAACATGTTGGGAGAAGAAAAAGGTGGGCTGCTGAATCAAAATTAAACCATTTTTGATTTGCAGAACATTTTGAGTATATTCTATGTGTTGCCTTTTGCTCTTGTTTACACAAATGTCTTTTATCATTCTGATTTATTCCATTAATACTTCATCAAAAACATAACAGCATTTTTGAGGTCCTGAGCATTTATTCATTACATCTATATCATGATCTGTAATCAAATGTAATGCTCTCATTAATCCTGTTACCACATCATTTGCATTAAACTAATGATAAATCATTTTCTCAGATCAGCAGATTTTAATCTGTTGTCTTTGTAATCATTTAAATGCTTATATGGATAGTGTACACCCTGCCTTTTGCCCTATGACAGCTGGGGTTGGCTCCAGTGCCCCTGCAACACAGAATTGTATTCATCCCAAGGGGTCACCACAGCAGATTAATCCACACTGGTAATTTGGCAAACACAACCCTTCATGGTGAGAGGGGCTTGTGTCCCCACCTGAAATCAAACCTGGGACTTTTTGCTTTTAAGGTGCAGGGGCATGATGAGATACATTGTGTGCTTGAGCAAAAATTTGAAAATAAATGCTGAAATTACTGGAAAAAAAGGCTATTATTGAAAAGTTGGGTTGAGTTGAAAAGGTAGATTTTGAAATTAGCTTAAATTAATATAAATCAAGTTACCTGAAATTGAATGATTATTCAGTATGAGTATGACTATTTATAACTCTTTGTTCAGAAATTAATCAAAGACTATTTTTAAAGTCTACTTTTTCAGGTTCTGGAGTGTTGGTAACTTGGTTGTGCCAATTATAGCACAGAATAACTAAAATCGCTCATAAAATGTGTACCTTTGATGCCTTTTTTTCTTAAAAACATAATGTATATAATGTTAGTTTTTTTAAGATTGTTAAAGCCTCAATTTTCCTCCAGTTCCAGAATGACCCACACAGTGATGTGAGTTTGTTTGCACACTGTTTCTTTCCTGTTGGAAAGGTAAAAAAAACCTAGGGACTCAGCTTAATAACATAAGTGGCGTCAAAGCTTTTCTCAGGTACCTGTTGATCTTGGTGGCCTCACCATCTTTCTCTGGTATCTGTCTATATTATGCCTATTATACCTCAAGAAAAGTGAGGATTAGAAAGCTGAGCATTAGGTAAAAAAAGTACTTTATGGAAAAAAGATAATATTTGTCTGAAGTATAAAAATACTCACAGTGGAAGGATACCCTCAGAACTGGAATGATCAATCTATAAATATGTGTGTTTGCCCTGTTCTTTTTGACACCAGATAATTCACAGAAGATCCTTCTACAACTTGCAGCCAAGTCTCCAGAATTGTTCTTCACACACACATACACTACTCACAAAAAGTTAAGGATATTCAGCTTTTCGGGTGAAAATTCAGGATGCATGTAAAATGCACTGTAGCCTTTAGAGATTAACTTAATTTGACCTTCTCTACACTTCTGAATGCACATGTCCAACTTTTCAGTGTTTCAGTACTTTTTTCATAACTTGGTGTTCTCTACCAAGGTGCTTAGGGCCCTGTAAAACCATGATGATTTAACAAGCTTATGTCGACGCATTCAAATTTCCTTAAAACACTGGCATATGCAGAACAATGATGTTAAATGGACGTATACATAACATATATGCTAGCGTACTGCCGGCATTCACAACTTGAAGCCCATGTACACCACTCCACTTAAACGCACCACATACGCAATTATACAGCAGCTGTGTGTTAGAAACATGTTCAGTACAACTGGATCACGTCAAATACTTCTACATACGGCACTATACGCTGGGGTATGTTTGATATATGTTATATATATGTTAAAAACATGTTACTCATAGGTTATTAATGTTTTAGGTACACTGGACATTATCTCCACGTATTTTGACATGGGTAACGTGAGTCTCCGTATGCCTTTAGTACCTGCAACATATGGTCCTCATATGTGGGAAGTACTGTATGAGCCATACGCTGGCAAACACTGGAGATTGTGCATGCTCAAAATTTTCCAGCGACCTTGCAATACTACCACGTATACCAGTGTACTTCAGCATGCTCTTAACTTATAAAAAACATTCCAAGAACTTAACTGACCTACGCTAGCGTATTTGCAGTTTTTTTCCTACATCGCCATACGCTTGTTAAATCATCAAGGTGTGACAGGGGCTTTAATGGCAACATTCACAAGTGGTGTTTGATCCACGAATCAACTTTGAGTCAATTGAATCAATTTTGAGGGAAAGAATGAATTTAATCCATTTTGGAATAAGGCTGTAACACAACGAAATGCAGAAAAAGCGAAGGGCTGTGAATACTTTCCAAATGCACTGTATAGATCAGACACAATACACAAAATAACTAACAGATTAATTATCAGTGAAATACAAAACAGGAGCAGGAATTCTAGCATGAGTTTCTCCATTATTAGTTACAGAAACGCAGACACACTGAATACAGGCCTCTGCCCAGCGTTGTCATGGTATGCCATTGTGTCAGAGAGTGAACCCAATACACAGACCCAAGAAACCTGAGAAAGTTAAACTAAAAGTGAGCTTTACTGCTGATATTTCTCTGAAAAGTAACAAAGTCCATCAGTAACAAAGTCCACGGAAACAAAAACAAAACAGGACGCAGTAACTGGAATACACACACTGGTAGTGATGGCAAAATTGAAACAGTGCTTCGGTACATACATACCAAAACCAATGTGGAACTTTTAATTCAAAACATTGTTCCGAGGTCTGTATCAGGAGGAGGATGTGAACATTTCCATTTTGCGTTCCATTACATCACGAGCTGTTTTGAAACTTCCCCAGTGTTTTGCTCTGCTTCTGAATTGAAATTCAGCTAAACACATCTGAATAAACGGTCATCTTGTTATTTTTTTTAAAAAGTTGAAAAGGTAAATAGGTGAATTCAGTCTGAAATTCCTCATCCCTGTTCAAAATTATAAAGAGTACAGAACTCACTGAAAAGGACAAAGTCTGCATTAAAGCATGTTTTAATGCTGGGTGGTCTTTCTGGTTTTTTAATAGGTAGTCTTTTAAATTTGTTAAGCTTTTTATGTGAATGATTAATTCTTGTGTCCTTGCCTGGTTTGTGGCTGATTCACCACCCACCATGTATAAAACATTTAAAAGCTTTCCTAAACTGCATTTTATTTGCAAAGTCTTGCCTCATTTACCTGAATGTCTTGTACTGATTGTAGCTTTTGGAATTGTATTGAAATGGATTAGGGTAGAAAGCGTCCCAGGTCAGCTGTCTGGGATCACTTTGAGCTTTTCAAAGAAAGAAAGTTAACTGTATGCACTGCAAGCAACATCTGGCATTTTGCAAATATACAACAACAATGTGGAGTATGTGCATGGCAGAGGATTTGAAAAGATGTAAAAGTATTAATCAGTTTTTTAAAAATTACAAAAAAATTATAAAGCAGTATATGGCCAAGGTACAGTGTTGAAATTTTAGCATTGTGTGTATTCACGTATTAGATGGTATAGATTATTTACACATGATGTGTATGTTTATAGTAGGCAGTATCACCAGTTACATGATGGATTGAACAGGGGCGGGGCTTAATGATAATTTGCTTCTTCCTGGTCCTTTTAAACAAGTTATGGCGAAGGTTCTTGTGTGTGAATTATAAGTAAGATACTTTGATAGACATTGTTTGTTTATTATATCATGATGGCTTTTCGTAAATTAGTTTTTTGTGTTGTTTTATGTTATTTATGCTCTGAATAAAGAATTAATTAACAAATGTATAAAAGCACCCCCTACAGATATTGACTGATTAAAATAAATAATAAATCCTTCCATACCAACAATACTACAAACCAACACAAAAGTCACAAGACACAAGAAAAAAATTCTGCTGTTTACTGAGCGTAAAAGTGTAAAACTATACATTTATTTGGTCACCACATGTCACTGTGGTGAGATGTTTCTAACGTGCCAAAATAATCTTTTTCCGAATCAATTGTTCGATCTCATGACCGTTCCATTTCCACCATCACTACACACTGGCATACAGAGACTCAGGGGAGACTAACACTACGTTCCCACTGCAGGCAATTCCAATTTTTTTGCTGAGATTCAATTTATTTCCTGTGGTCTTTGACTTTATAATTTAAATGTGACCAC
Organism: Etroplus canarensis; assembly: GCA_015106775.1. Lineage (NCBI taxonomy): Eukaryota > Metazoa > Chordata > Actinopteri > Cichliformes > Cichlidae > Etroplus > Etroplus canarensis. The sequence goes on along the minus strand of VUQH01080824.1, from coordinate 14,703 downwards.
CATCAGACTCCACTTTGAACAGTCTCCGGCCCTGAAGTGATGCGAAGAAAGCGTGACGTTACATGCAGAACGCTGTGTTTGCGGAAGTAAATATGGATGCTACACATTTCAGCGTGTGAGTACAACTCCATCAACGCTGTCTGTCATGCTTGTTTTGTGCACTGTTGACATTCGATCTTGCCGCGTCTCGCTTCCCCGGCGCCAAATTATGACTTCTGTCTCACGTCAGTGACATAAAAGTCGGATGAAATGCGGCATGACTGTTCAGACTGAGGTTGCTTTGAAAAATATCCGATTTAGTACCACATATTGAAGTGACCTGAATCTGATTCGAAAAAAAATTGGATCTGGGCTGTTCAGAGTGTCACAGACAAATCAGATCTGGGTCACAATCAGCTTTGCCTGCAGTAAGAATGTAGTGTAAGGAAGACTAGCAATGCAACACTGACCTAACCAGAGACAGAGTATAAACAGGCAAGGACTAACGACCAACGAGCAACAGGAGGGAGAGGAGCACAGGTGACAACAATCAAGGGCAGGAAGCAAACCTGAACACAGACTCCTCCTGGATGGGAGGCTAGTCCATTGCAGGAGGAAAACATAAGGAGAACCAAAATAAGCTAAACATTGTCAGTGGCTAGACTGTGACTAAACAAACTAAGAATGCCAAAAACCTGGGACTGAGAACTACAGAAAATAATGAACAGGAATGCAAAACCCCAAACCAGGATAACAGAAAATGGTACAAAGAACATAAATACAAGGACTCAAGGGTAACATAAACCAACACAATGAGGCTAGCGACAAGGAGGCTGAACACGGGGAAACATGAGGAAGACCAAAGATCACTAATAACAAAACATGAGCTGGGGCAGAAACAATGAAACTAAAACATAAGGCGCACAGCAATGGCGATGCAAACAAACTGAAACGAAACAAGAATGGGACAGAAAAAAAGGAAAACTAAACATTCTAGAAATAAACAAAACACAGTCCCACACACACACAAAAACCACAACCCCTAAGGGCCCTGTCCCACCATGACAATTTAACAAGCTTAAGCCAACATATCAAAATTCCTCTAAAAAGCTGGCATATGCAGAACAGTGATATTAAATGGACGTATACATAATGTATTGCTAACATATATAGAACGTAATACCAACGAATGCTAGCGTATTGCCAGCATTCACAACTTGAAGGCCATTTATACCACTTCCCTTAAACGCAGCACATATGCAATTATACAGCAGCTGTACCTTAGAAACACGTTCAGTAGGACTGATACCAGTGTACCTCAGCATGCTCTTACCTTATAAAAAACGTCCCTGGAAGTTAATTGGCATAGGTCAGCGTATTTGCAGATTTTTTCCTATGTCGGCATACACTTGTTAAATCGTCAAGGTGCGACAGGGGCTTAACAAGTGTACCTTTTTTTTTTCCATCATCCATTTAACCACAAAGTGAAACTCTTAAGATTACAAATGTCTTTTCCAAGATTGTTCAGGGGAAACATAGGCAGGATTAACTTGGCATGGTTTTCAATGAAGAGAAAAAACCCCACACAGCCACACCAGTCATACCCATATTTAAACCTAGGATCTTTTGCTGAGGCAGTAGTGCTGACCAATGTGCCCTCCACAACCCATATTGCTGCTTTCTGCAGCCATGGCTTCATTCCGTTGGTCACTAAGCAAAGTGTGTGACTGTAATTGAGGGTTGGGAACAGAGATGCACTAGCTAATTAAGATCTTCAGTTTAAGCTTGTTGTTCAGCTTGACAGCCCTGCTTTTGCGTGACTGCAGCACCAATTCATAACACGACTGGTTAACAAGGCCATGAGATTCCTAACTTGGAGCAGCATCTTTCCTGCAGGATTCTGCTGTATCAAATTTTATCTCATGTTTTGATCACATATGCACTTCTTGATATTTTTTGTGCAGTTTCCACCTCACGAAGTATGATTCCCACTTCTGTTAGCCACTTTCTAGCCTGATATGCTACATTAATCATCCCTCAAAATGCATGATTTAATTAATGCAAAAGGTGTAGTTCAAAGAATGATGCTGAATTTGTTTCTTGTTTACCTCTTGGCTATTTGTTTGCCTCAGTTTAAACTTGTACCTTCCATTAATTGGGTTTCAAGTGCATTAATCCCTCAGAGATAGCTTTGTAGTGATCTATATTCAATGGTGGGTATTTGAGAGCCAGCAGCAGCACCTTGCCTCCTCCTCTGAGATGGAGAGAAACACTGGGTGCTTTCTCCAGAGAACAGACAGCAGTATTCATTAGGATATTCATGGATGCAGAGGAATGACTGAGAGCAGCTCAGCAGCATACAGTATGCAGAGCAACAGTTTGACCAAAAAGGTTGTGCTTGAGCAATAATTCAAACACGACATCACACCGAATAGCTGAAATCCTTGAATTTATCAGAAATGCATACATTTTATAGGTACATGCATTTGCATTGTGTTTTTCTTCTCTCTTTTCCCATTTACTTATAAAAAGACCACAAACCTACAACTTGCATAGTGGATTAAAACATGTTTGTGTGCATAAGAACATAGAAATCCTTACTTATGCATTAACCTGCTTCTTTTGTCGTTACTATGGAATCCTGTATAACCTTTACACCACTCTACAAGTTGAGTTTGAAAAAAAATGTTTCAAGGCTACATGTTCTCTTAGCTGCCCAAGAGAAAATTTGGTATTGACAGAGTTTCCATGGCTGCATTCTGTAGCATTTGGCTGATGCACAGCAGCAGCCTGAAATACAGTGTTGCCAAAACAAAAAAAGACGCTGCACTGACACGCTGCCTGTCAGTGGCTTTCACCAGCTTAGCCTCTGTATGTGGATGTTGATTTCTTTGTGTTTACGTGTGTGTGCGTGCGTTTGTGCATGCGTGTGTGTTAGTGTGTAGATGGATCTGGATTGAGGAGATGTCCTCAATCCTCAGAAATGCAGGCAATTAATGCATGTAAGCGCACATACACCTACACACACACAATCACCCTCCTACATGCCCTCCCCACACGAAAAGTACCATTGTGGAGTTTGAGCTGCAGTGTGAATTAAACTGAAGTGGTGAATATAGTACACTGTTCACTAACAGTAACAAGCTGCCTGCTGTGGGGAGAAACAGTGGTGACAGTGATGACTTTGCTTGTGCCTCTGCAGTGGGAAAGCGAGTGGAAGGGTGATTGCGATCACTCGTAATGTCAGTAGGAGAATTAAAAAGCATGAACATGAAAGAGGCGATATGGAGACAAATGGCAGAAAAAAGAAGAGCGATAAAGTGAGTTTCTTGTTTCAAAATGCATGGAAGGTTTTCCAATTTCCTGCAAAGGTATTTGATCTAGTCAGTAAACATGAACATCAAAATCAGTCCTTAAGGTTCAGGTTGATGTTCCTTTATTGGTACTTGTAGCTAGATTTGATATAAAGAAATAATCCACACCACATCATGTAGGATATTAAAGACATGATTTGTTTTTCTGAGTCATGGCTACTGGAGTAAAGCTAATTTAGTACCAAGTTGTTCTGCACTTTAAGACTATAAGCCTTTATCCAGAAGGAAGAAATTGAAGCTCACAATGCACAAGATGCAGGTTTTTAACCAGTCAACCCCTCTTAAGAGTTCTTTTATTTAAAAAAAAGGGGGTTTGAAATACACTGCTCAAAAAATTTAAAGGAACAAACTGAAATCTCATTGGGAAAAAAAAATCATGCTGGATATCCTTACTGATATGGCCTGGGCAATGTGTTAGGAACAAAGGGATGTCCCATCTTTTCATGGAAATGAAAATGATCAAGCCACAGAGGGCTGAATTCAAACACACCCCCAAAATCAAAGCAATGACCTCGTAGGATCTGACAGTGGGGTCAAGGATTTCATCCCGATGCCTGATGGCATTCAGGGTGCCGTTGCCTAGCCTGTAGAGGTCTGTGTGTCCCTCCATGGATGTGCCTCCCCAGACCATCAGTGACCCACCACCCAACCAGTAAGAAATGTACCTGGTAAACAGCACAACAATGTGAAGTTCCATCTTTTGCACACACACCCACACACCCAAGAAATATGAAGGCAGTGCATTACTGTTCATTTTTTTATATTTTGAATTGTCATTTTTAAAGTGGTCTTGACCAATAGTTGTCAAGGCTCTCTGAAGGTTTTTTAAAGTTTTTCTTTGGATATTGGCTGCTTTTTCACTGATTTTTTTCTGGTCCTTGTACCTGGCTATTTTCAGAAGCATGGCATTTTTGTTTTTTAAGCCACTTAACAATGATCTATAAATCATCCAAGAAAAGGCACCTAACACAAGGGATGAGTGAGTGTTATGTCTACACAGACAACTTGAAACTATGAAAAAATGCCAAACATAACGCAATTTGACAGGCAGAAAATAGTATTTTTGCAACGATAAAGTGATTCCGAAAGACCCATTCACTGAAAGCCTGGCAAATCTCAGTATGGTGTGTCACGTGTCCTTAAAAAACACCTGGACAATTGGAGGACAAAAGAAAAAAGTGTCATGTCTAAAAAAATATCTACAGCTGATGAACAGTAGCTGAAAGGCATGTATTCAAGAAGTTGAGGTCTAGATATACTTACCCCTTAAACCTGACGCCAACTCTTCTGTAATTTCCCTAAATTTTGTTTAGATGATGTTTAAACTTGTCTCTCACATCATTTCCTTACCCTTAATGACAATAAAACTGAAATTTTAGGGACTCATACCACTCATCAGACAGCTACACTCTATTAGTTCTTCATACTTTGGGTCCCTGACATCATATTTTAAACCTCAGGTAAAGAATTTCTTAAAGTTGACCCACAGATTAAATCAGTGCTAAAAGAAATATTTTTCAATTAGGACTTTTAGCTAAAGTAGTTCTTTCTATTAATGTCCTTGAGAATATCACTCATGCTTTTATTACATACAGACTCGATTACTGCAGTTCATTATACGGTGGACTGACCAAAACACCAATGCCACATTTGCAGCTGGTTCAGAATGCTGCTGGGAGATTCCTGACTGATAATGGATGTGTGATCATATCCCATCTATTCTTAAATCATTACACCAGCTTCCTGGGAAATTTAGGATCTATTTTAAAATCTTGCTACTAACATGTATAAGTACCTGCACTGGCTTGCTCCAAGTTATATACAGTACCAGATCTTTTACAATTTTGTGTTATGCCACTGTTGCCATGTTCAGCTCCTTTAAGTCATTCCAAATTCCCGATTGACTCTTAGAGCCAACCAGCCATTCCCAGTTTCAGCTCCTAAACTATGGAATCAAATCCCTCTTCAGCTTAGGTCATCAACCTCAAACAGAATTCAAATCCCAATTGAAAATATACTTATTCTCAATGGCCTGGTCAATTAAGGTTTTCATTCCTCTATGCCTTTACCCCAGTGTAATTTTTAAATTTTATTGTTAAATATTATTAACTTATTCCTGTCCTTATTATTTTAATGTAATTTTTAACTGTTTTACCTTATAAATGGTGGCATTATAATTATTATTATTATAAAAGCAACAAGACCGGCACACATTTTACTCACACATTATTGGTTGCTTAACCTTAAGACATAACTAAGATTCACAGTGTCTACATACTTGACATCCCATTTCAGTTTTTTCCTTTTTAGAACACATTGCCATAATGCAAGCATTTGGTCCTCTTTGATACAAGGTCTACATATAATATATCAGAATATGCCAATGTGAAAAAATAGCTATTTTACTGAATCAATAGTTGAAATATTCTTTTGAAGAAAAAAAAATGAGTAAACCTTTAGCCACAGTAGCTATTATTTCCCCCGTATGCAAAAATAATCCAGAAACACTCTTCTCTTAGAAATGTAATGGTTTTATTGTCTATAGTACAACATTTTATGAGGATTTAGATTTATGCTTTCCATTCCATAACCCTCTTTTTTTTTTCCTTTTTTTCTTTTACATTTTTTTTTTCTTTTTTTAGCTCTGGTCTGGTTGAAAGTTAAACTACTGGTTCTACTTCAATTTTTGAGCAGATGGTCTCCTGAACCTCAAACACATTTTGTTATAATACATATTTCAAAGTAATACTGCTAGCAACCCAGTCCCCAACCAGCTCAGGTCACACTTGGAATGAGGTCCTTTTACTGAAAAACTGCCTTTGGTTTTGGACTAAACATCTTGTGACCAAACAATTCTATGACCTTAGAGTCATCTGTCCAGTGCATATTAATCTTATTGTTCATTGGCAAACTGTTATTTTTATCTTAATGTCATCTCTTTCAGCAAAGGCAGTCAGTAATCAGTAGTAATTGAAATCCAGGACAGTTGGAGGTGATTTTTTTTTTTTTGCGCTTACAGTGGAATTATTTGTATCACCAATGAATCTGCATGTGTGTGTGTGTATCTTTGCCAGTCTCCACAACAAGATCTAATTTAAATCAGACTTTGAGGGTGAACGGCTAGAACCAGAGTACGTGCAGATAAAAAATGGTCCCTTGTTTTGTGTCTTCTCCCTTTTGCTAGGACAAAGGCATTGTGACATCATGTTGGAACTAATATAACAAGTTCAGATAACACAAACCTTCACTTACTGTTACATCTTTCTTTGGTGACGCTTACATGCCTGTGACAGTGGGCACTGCACTAGTTTAAAATAATTCATAGATCTTTTTAAATCATTTGCCAGACTCGGAAGCATCCGCAACCTTTTTTCTGAAGGCCTTAGGGTGTCCTTTGAAGTTTGTGTGTGACTGGATCAGTGTTTCCCCCCTGCTATATTATCAATGGCAGGTTGATCTCCTGTCTCATTAGGTGGAATGAAAACAGCTCTGTCACTCTCGCCCCCATACTTTCTCTCTGCCCCATTGCACATGCTATTATTAGACACCAGATGAAAGGTTGGACACCAATGACATATCATTATCACACATTAATGAGATGAAACACCTGAACTTGTCACAGTAACACATATGCTATGATTTCATGGTGTGGGGTGACATATGTTGGTTCTACAGTTAAAGTACTGCAAATGATTTGCAAAAAAACAAACAACTTTTTTCTCTCTTTCCTGTGTGCTTTTGAGGCTCTGTTTATTTCAAAATAGGAGGGAAAGCAACAGGCAAACATATTTTGATGCCTCTGTGTGAAAACTGTAAGGAGCAAATATGATCATATGAATGGTGGAAATCTCGCACAGTATAAAACATCAAAGCATATTATTGACTTTTTCTGCAAGTACAGAAAATCAAAAGGTTTTTATTGTAAATTTCAAGAGGATAAAGCTCCAGCAACATCTGTATAAAGAACTTGACTGACGCATTTCAGGCTGTGGCCTTCATCAGGATCATCATGTGGTTTAAAACTAATCATGGTCCCTGGAAATTAGGAGTATCTGAGAGAAAACCTGGCACCTGGGTGGCAATTTCCCCATGGGGATTAATAAAGTATTCTGATTCTGATTGACCTTACTTAGCACTTAAACTATAGATAAATAGTGTGTGTGTGTGTGTCTCTTTGTATTGCAAGTGTAGTAAAAATTGCTGGGATTGCTGGAGCTTTATCCTGTTCGATTTTTATGCACTTCTTCTCGCACCTTGAAAATCAGTGACGTATCAAAAACACAGCAAATGTTTTGAAGTTGTATAACCATAGCCTGCCATTTTTGGTTAACATATAGTCAGTGTTGGAAATATTTCAGTGTCTGATAGAGGTAATTATTGAACATTGCCTTGAAGTCACTGATAAACTTTAGAGCAAGAGAAAGTTTGTGTTTAAGTTGTTTTCTACTTTGTCTTTATTGCTTAGAATAAAACAAAATAAATAAATAAATTCTCAATAAAAGAATGAGCAGAAGAAAAAAAAGCCTCTTCTAATAAGTGGTTTTAAATTCATATGTTCAAAGTACATCTTTTATCTAACTGAGCTACATGATTTCATATTAAAACTGCACCATCCTTGGGGTTATAATGGTGACATTGGGGACAGAGAGGAAATTATTCAAACAATCTGATGCATGAAATAATGAGACACAATTTAAAAAAAAAAAAAAAACAGGCCTGTCTAAGAAAAGCCTGTGTATATGGAGAATATATTATATGTCAACCATGTACTACCCATATTAGTTGTCATGGTTTTATTTTTTTTAAAAAACAACTTTTCCTTCATTAAAATAATTTGATCTACACTGATTACTTTGTAAGAGATGGTTTGACTTGACCTGTATTCTCCATGGAAATGTCAACATCCATCTGTATATGGTTTGGTTTTTGCCATTGCATCATGACCATATTTGACCATAGAGATGTCTTTAGAGTTCCAACCATGTTTACTGGGAAAACTTTCCTTTCCTTTCAGAGCCTATTTTCCTACCTGTTTTGACAATTGAGTTGTTTGACAACAGACAGAAATAAACAGAAAACATGTGTTCTATGTTTATTTTTTTAAATTTTAATTGTGATATAGTTAGTGATAATAGAAACGGGTGCCAGAAAGACTAAAGAAACCACCGAATCCATTCTCTTCAGCAAATGGTAAAATAAAACATACATCAAAGAGAGCGAGTGGGACTACACTATCTTAAATCAAACATTGTAATCATTTATTGATATGGTATTTTTAATTTAATACTTCTTGGGTTTACGGTGAGGTAGAACATACATTTTTGCAGCATTAACCCATGGATAGAAAAGATTCTGGGGGAGCAAGAGAAATAAAATTAACAAGGGAAACACTAGCAAAGGGAGGAAAGAAATCTTTTCAAGACTTAAAATAGAGATCAGACATCCTGCACAAACTGGTACCAGTTGTGAAATAATTACTTAAGTAATAAAATATTCAAAGTTGTATGTGGCAGCCCTCTGATACTTTTCAAAATTATTAATGTAGATTTGACTCAAAAGAATTCAGTATAGCTATAATGGTTATGTCTAGAAGTAGAATAACACTCACCGTGGTTTTCCACTAAAGCTGAGAAAGCTGTGACTCTACCCTATAAGCTAAAGACAAACATAATTTACTGTAATAAGCAATGGAAAATAAACAATAGCACTTACAGCACTCAGCCATGCACGCAATTCTTTGAGACAGACAACTCATCAGCACTGGCACACCATCATGCTCATAACGGTAATTTTATTAAGATGATCATAATGTTTAATGTTATGGTCCCCTGCCCTGACCTGCCCTGAAATGCTTTTCTCTCTCTCTCTCTCTGGGGTGGGAGTTGGTTCTACAAACAATCCACTTAGTTCTCAGGTGCGTGAGTGTATCTGGAGGGGTGGTGGCTGCACACCTGTTCCTGATTCCTTGTTAAGAAAGTACTTAAGCCAAGCTCTTTCCTCCACACTCTGCTGGAATACTTAGTAACACCCAGTGTAGGAAGCCAAGCCAAAGTTACAGTCATCTTTTACTCTTCTCATAACCATGCCTTTTTGCTAACCAGATTCTCCTTGTTGTCTATCTATTATTACCAAGGCTCCCACCCGGAACACGTTTGCCATAAGCTGCCTGACCCACTCTCACGTGCCAACTAGAACCTTGGACATTCAGAGCCCTTTGGACTCTCTGGATCCCTGGTACTCTGGACCTCCCTGGACTACTCCACTTTGCACATTTTTGTGTTAACTTGCACTGCTCTTACTTGCACTCTGTAAATAAATCACCTTTCACTTTTTAAGCCTGAGTCCACAGCAATCCAGTCAACATTTGTTGGGAAAATCATCTCAAAACAACCAAAGTTGAATTCACCATGGTGCTAGAAGGAAAGTCTTATAACCATCTATATCTGTAATAACTGTTACAGTAATCCGTTCGCCAGTCATAGAGATATTTCAAGATATAAAGCAACCAATCAAATCTGGTCAGCCCATCTAACCACAAGAGCAAATAAACCGAAGGTTTTTAACTAATTTTGATGTGAAATAATTATAATAAAACACTAGTTTGTGATTAATAAGGTAGGATATTGATCACTGATATTTGTATTTCATTTTATTGGTAAAAACAGTGATCACTATAAGTTGGGTCTCCTCTTTGATTTGACTGAGACATTAGCAAGAATTTTAAAAAGCTAATGTGAGCTGCAGTTCACAATCTGTTGCATTTTTCTGATCACAAACAATGTCACAGATGGTAGGATGGTGACTGTTCCTTCTTTATGCAAATACACTTTTAAATGCAGCGTTCATGACTACATGGATGGAAAGAGAAAGCAGCTTTAGTCATGTGATAACAGATGGCCTTTTGGTGAATCTAAGTTCCATACTCAGATCAAACGATGAGACCTAAACACTGCTCATGTTGTAAGAAACAAATGAAAGAATATAACCGGGAAAAAGAGAAGGAAAAGAAAGTTCAGAACGAAAAATTCCTCTCAATTTCAAGGGAGCTGTGTATCTGTGGCAAGAAATAAACAGAACTGAATTCCAGTTAAATGACAGAGTAGACACACCCATGACCAACACTGAACTACTTCAGCTATTCATACCCTGTGGGTTATTTTTTGGTATTTAAATTTGTGTTTTTACAGCATACTTGCTGAATTTAAGAAAATAAGTGTGCACATATGCTGCATGGAAACCCATAATAATATACTTCACAGCCTTCACTGGTGTGAAAATTACTCACACCCTGCTTCTTCTTTTTTTATTACAAAGGAGATTCAACTACAGAAGGATGTGAAGTGGATAAAGGACAAGAAGGCACAGGGTAAGAATAAATGCTGATCTGGCAAGGAAACAAGCCCCTGAGGGAAATGCAATGGCAGCGTACACAAACACACATATCATACATACACAGACATAAACATGCAAATTATTTTATTCAATATCCTCATTAAATGGTGCACTGTTATTTCTAAAAATATTCAGGTAGAACCAGTTATTATGTAAAATAAAATTAAAAAATAATCAAAAAGGAAGAAAAAAAACTGTGTTAAACTTTTTTTTCAAAGAAACAAAGAACATTAGAAGAACCAATAAATAAATGAAGAAATAAATGAAATCTGGCCTTGAATACATTGATAACAGAGCAGTCAAGGTTACAGCATTAAAAGTGCAGAAACACAAGACTGATTCTTTTATAACCATCACTATAAATCTGGAGCCTATCAAAGGATGGATCTACTGCTTACAGCACTACTGAATAAATTAAAGTAAAAGGCCATCTACCATTGTGGTGATATGTGTGTTGTACACGAGCATGCACTTTCATTTAACAGTATGCATGGGTGTCATATTTAAAGGGTGAAATCTTGATGGCACAAATGTACTATCAGTCTGTACACTCAATAGCTAGAAAATAAAAAAGAAAGGGGGGGAAATATCTTCACCACCTTCTGTTACCCAACTGTAGGAAAGCTGGCCCTGTATCTATGCAGCTGTTCGCTGGATTTCCTGTCTGGACTTTGAAAGTGAATTTTTTATCAGTCCAAAGGCCCAGGGATCTGTCTCACCAGACACGCTGAATATCAGGGCATCTATAGTTGTCTTTAAAAAAAAAAAACAAACAAACAGCAGCAAGCTTGCTAGCAGGATTGACATTCACAGACAGGTGGTGCTGAACAATTTAATCCACAAAGGATGGATTCAGAGCTCATTAAAATGACTAGTTGGTTAGTTGCTTTACAGGAAATTAAGCATGTTGGTTTTGAGAGAAATAAACTAGTTATCAAAAAAAAATATCAATTTTAAACATTTGCAAATGCAATGATTTTGTTTTGTTTTTTATTATGAATTAAATGCTTTTAGATTTTGAACTGTTGATCAAGAAATTTTAAGATAGCAGATTGTGCTTGTAAAAGACATTTTGTCCTGTTCTTTGAAAAGAGAGAATGCCTTCTTGGAAAAATGATCAATAATGACCATAATGACTGCACATTTTAGAAAGAAAATCCACCATTATATGACAAATTTTGTATCTATAACTAAAATATGGGAAATGTGGAAGAAATAAGCTGATGATGGCTGTATACAAATAACTGCTGAATTGGGTTAACACATGCTGCACAGTTTCAAGAGATTATATAAATTGCAAAAGTGGATATAGGAGAAAGTGGTATGTTCTCTTGAGAACACTGTAATGACTTTGCAACAGAGAAACATAAAAGTATTACTGCAGCTCCAGCTGGAGATGCGAGCAGAAGAAAAAAAAAAAAAAGCATTTTAATATGTAACCAGGCTTATCACTGCTTGTCATTAAGTGGGAAAACTGCCCACCAATACAATAATGTGTTACAGTGAGTCTGAGAGAAGATGTCTTATTCATGTGGTACTCTTTAGGACTGCAGTGAGAGGGATATGGGGACAATGTGCTATATTAGTCACCATGGGGAACCAGTAATGAAACTTCAGAGCATTAATATGCAATAGAAAATGATTGATAACAACAGTCAGGCTACCTGAAAATCCTGGAAAAGTGGAAAACATTTATGATATA
>VUQH01080823.1:0-10607 GCA_015106775.1 Etroplus canarensis | reverse complement strand
TCCGGTTTCTTGGGAATGACCGGAGTTTAAAGTATATATCCAAGAAGTTTGTGCACTTCCGAGAGAATAAACATCTGAATTAAACAAATGTCATTGGCTTCCTTGGCGTCAGGGATGGAAGGTGAGATGACTTTATGTATTCTATAAAGAATGTTACATATGGGGCCTCGGGGGCTCTCTCGGAACGAAACTTGACGTGTTATGTTTGGTAATTGAATAAAACGAGAGTCCCCTGCTCCTGGGAGCAAACGTTGTCAGACTCATCTCTTTTCTCTCCACAACAGCATGTGTACACAAAATACACAAAATGGAACCATGCTTTTGGAACAGGTACAGCACGTGGTTTGGCATTGTCTTGCTGAAATAAGCAAATACCATAAATAATGAAATCTACAAGTTCCTTGAAGTTTTATACTGAGAAATGTTATTTTTTAGTTGCTGAGCAAAAGTGTGCTTAAATGTAAGTGTACTTAGTTACTCTCCACTGCATATGACTACTCTATGTTCTCACCTTAAATCGATTTGATTTCCTATAATGCACCTTGGTCATAGCTCTGTCTTTCTGCAAGTGACAAATTAGAAGAAGTTATTCACACTGTGAAAATCCATCAGATACAGGTGATTGACAGGGATGCTTCATAATGTTTTGTGACTTACAATGATGTCCCCAGCTTTGACAAACTGAAGTCGAGGCTGCCAAAGAATGATGTCAATTGCATTTACAATGTCACTAAGAATGTCAAAGAATATCCAGTACTTGTTGACATTTTCATTGTGGTAAGGGAAAGCCAGCCTGGCAGAGCAAAACCAGACATTGTAGTTGTACGCCAGTGCTACGACAGTCAACCAGGAAATATACCGACGATCTGGAGAAAGAGGGGATGACAGAAAGGTTTGTGAAGTATTCAAAGGTTACACTAAATTGTTTGAGCTTAGCTATAATGCCTACCTGTGAAGGGATCAATAGTGGTTCCTAGGATGGTATCCATTTTTTCCTCGATCGGATGGAAGAGGATATCAAAGCAGGTGCAGCTGATTTCTGGGAGGATCCTCTCTTTCTTCTTGGCCTCCTCTGCCAGTCTCTCCTCCTCGGCTTTCTTCTCAGCCTCCAGCCGTTTCTCCTCATCTTTTTTCTTCTTCTCCTCTGCCTTTTTGGCTGCTTCTTCTGCCTTCTTTTTTTCTGCTTCTTCTTTTGCTATGCGCTCCTCTTCCTTCAACCGGATGTAGTCATCCTTTCTCAGAATAGGTGCTGAAGGAGCAAAGAGAGAGATGATGTGTTAAGAAATGTACTTTGTTTTTGCCTCTAAATCTACTATATAGACAAAAAGTAAGAGCTCCCTGAATTTAAATGTCGTAATGTAATAGGATGCCACTGTTGCAACAAGTGAGAAGATGAAATTTCTTCCCTCCTAGATCCATTCCTTCCATGATCCACTGTAAGTGGTATTATTGCAAAGTGGAAGCATTTCGGAACCACGGCAACTCAGCCATTAAGTGACAGACCACATAAAATTATAAAGTGCTGATGCGTATAGTGTGTAAAAGTCACTAAAGCTCTGCTGACTCAATAACTGCAGAGCTCCAGACCTCTTTTGGCATTAACATGAGCACAAAAACTGCACTGGGAGTTTAATTGTGTCTGTTTCCATGGCCAAACAGCTGCATGGAACCGTTACATAACCAAGCACAATGTGAAGCGTCAGATAGAGTGGTATAAAGCACACACGCTAATGGACTGTGGAGCTGTGGAAAAGTGTTCCTTGGGCGTGATGAATCATGCTTCTCATTCATCAGGCTTCTCTGACAGCATGATGGATGAATCTGGGTTTGGCAAATGCCAGGAGAGCGTTACCTGCCTGACTGCATTGTAGCAGCTGTAAAGGTTGGTGGTGGACGGAAAATGCTATGGGGTTTTTTTCTGGAGTTGACCTGGGCCTCTCAGTTCCAGTGAAGGGAAATCTTGAGGCTTCAGCTTACCAAGACATTTTGGACAATTCTATGCTTCCAACTTTGCGGGATCAGTTTGGGGAAGGCCCTCTTCTGTTCCAGCATGACTGTGCTCCAGTGCACAAAGCAAGGTCCATAAAGGCATGGCTAGGTGAGACTGCTGAGGAAGACCTTGAATGGCCCACACAGAGCCCTGACCTCAGCCTCATCCAACACCTTTGGGACAAACTAGAATTGAGAATATGATCCAGGCCCTTTCATCTACCATCAGTGTCTGATCTCACAAATGGACAGAAATTCCCACAGACATGCTCACAGGAAGCTGTTATAGCTGCAAAGGGGGGACCAACTCTATATTAATGTCTATGGCTTTAGAATGGGATGTCATAAAAACCTCTGTAGGTGTAATGTGTAGGCGGCCCAACACTTGTGTCCATATCACGTGTATTTGCATGTTCTTGTCCACACTTACTGACAGGTGGTGTGATTTCTGGAGATGTGGCGTAAGGGTCTATGGCTTTCTCTTTGAAAGCATCTTTCCTTTCTCTTAAAGTCTTGGCTAAATTTCTGATGGTGTAATCTGTGTAGCGGGAGTAGACAACAGGTGGAGAAGGAGGAGGAGGCTCTTCTGCACTAAAAACAGGAAAATAAAGAAAAACAAAGTATGCCATGAATAAATTTAAATTAAATCAGAGAGGGGAGCAGTAAAGCCAAGCAGAAGTAGCAAATTATGTTTGAAGCAGTGCAATGAGAGGGGATGAATTTAAATAATATTCACAATAAAAAGGAGATTGTTAAAGCTGCGCTCAGTGTTATTATTTTCAGCTTTAAGCTGCCGTGATAAGAGAAGTAGACACACAGCCCTTAGCACAACTGCTGTTCCACTTATCTAAAAGTTAAATAGGAATTTATTTTCACAAGTCCATAAACAGATTCTACTCATGCCATCTAAATTGTCTGTAAGAGTACAACAGATTATTTTTAGCAACTCTAGCTTGCATGTGAATGCTATCCCTGATCAATCTCAGTCAGAAATACCACTAAGCTCCTAATCTCCTTTCCTGCTTTGGGAGTCACATGCTGCAAGTCACAGTGTGATCAGATCTTCTGCAACAAGCATGAAAAACCTCCAGACATCCTCTCTTAATGTATAGGCAGCTGATACAGTGGGGGTGACAGTATGTGGACATTAGCTCTTGTTGTTTATACTTGATAGGTATACCTATACCAAACTATACATGTGGACAAGAGGCTCAAAGAGTTCACGAAAAGGTCAGCGCTCAATAAGAGTCGAGCCATTCTTAGTACAGTGAATTTGTCCTGGTGTAGTTCCCGCATAGGGAGAGTGTAACCCTGGTTGTTTAACAGATGCCCCCCCCCCCACCTGCCTCACATGCAGGCAGCTGGTTGCTGTGAATGCTGGCAGACACACACCTCATGTTAGTGATTTTGAAAAGAGAGCAGCTACAGTAAGATCCATAAATATCTGGACAGCGACACAATTCTGATTTTGCTTCTGTACACCACCGCAGTGGATTTCTAAGCTAAACAGTGGAGATGTGATTGAAGTGTATACTTTCAGCTTTGACAAAAGAATTGCATTAACTGCTTAGGAATTACGGGCATTTTTTGTACAGTTACCCATTTTCAGGGACAATGACTCAAAAATAATGGGACAATAACCATTTAAAATTTAAGGATCATTTTTGACTTGGAGGAAAATCCTTTGCAGTCAGTGACTGCCTGAAGTCTAGAACCCATGGACATCACCAAATGCTGTGTTTCCTCCCTCGAGATGCTCTGCCAGGCTTTTACTGCAGCCGCCTTCAGTTGCTTCTTGTTTGTGTGCCTTCAGTTTGGTCTTCAGTGACTTAAAACATGTTCTGCTGGGCTGAGATCAGGTGACTGATTTGGTCATTAGAGAACGTCCTATTTCATTGCCTTGAAAAGTTCTTGGGTCGCTTTTGCAGTATGCGCTGGGTCATTATCATTTCCACTATTTTGCAGCATTTTGCTGATTCTGAGCAGAGGGTATGACCCTGTATACCTCAGACTTCATCCTGCTACTTCTATCAGCAGTCACATCACCAACAAACAATAGTAACCATTAGGTTCCATTGGCAGCCATATATGCCTCCACTGTGTTTGAGAGATGATGTAGTATGCCTGGGATCATGAACTGCTTCTTTCCTTCACCATACCTTTCTCTTCCCATCATTCTGGTACAAGTTGATCTCGCTTTGATCTGTCCAAAGATTTTTTTTTTTCCAGAACTTGGCAGGCTCTCTAAGAGCTTTTCTGACAAAATCTACTCTGGCTTTCCTATTTTTGAGTGGTTTGCACATTGTTGTAAACCATCTGTATTTATTTATTTATTTTAGATTTTGACAGTGATGTGTCTGTTGAGAGTTTTCTTCACTTGGCTAGCTATGGTGAAAGAATTCTGCCATCATCCACTTCAGTTGTCCTCCATGTTCTTCCAGGCCTGTTGGTGTTGCTGAGCGGGTCAATGCTGCTTTTTAGGAAATGTTCCAGATTGTTGTTTTTGTCCAGGTTTATTTTGGCTTTTCAGTCTAATAATGGCCTCCTTCACTTGAACGTGCATCTCTTTGGACCTCATACTGAGAGTTTCGGTGAACAGCCACCAAATAAAAGTTCAACACTTGAAATCATTATCAGGTTAATTTCTTTTGAAACAATGAGGGAACAGACCTCACCTGGCCATGAAACTGCTTGCCATTCAGTTGTCCAATTACTTTTGAGCCCCTGAAATTGGGGGACTGTGTCTAAAAAAATGATGGAAACTCCTAAACAGTTTTGTCAGCCTCCTTGTTTTAAAGCTGAAAGTGAGCACTTTAAAGGACAATTTGACTGTTTGATTTAAAAATGTACAAAATCTGCATGGTTGTCCAAATACTCCTGGATCCAAACGTACATAGCTGTAATCCCCAAATATGCATGGATGTGTGTGACTGCTAATAATCATAAAACACAAAGTGAACCTGAGGAGAAGAGCTATTGGTAACTGAGAGAGATGCTGAATAATCAAAGTCAGTATCACTTTAATTGTATTCTGTCAGTGTCAGGAAATCTCACAAACAACACGTAATTATGTGGCTGCACAGAGAGAAGAGCCGAAACTTCACAGGATTTTGGGAATATTGCAGAATAGAATTAAAGCTAACAGATCATTGAGTGAACTCGCAATACAGCACCATTAAAAAAACACTAATATTAAAACTGATCTTACACAAAATGATGGCAATGTTCTATCTGCTGGCCCTCTGCACACGGTCTTAACAACACTTCATCCAGTGGTTCACAAATGTTTTTGGCATGCCTCAGTTCAGAAACCAATAAAAGGTCACGCCCCACTTCACACAAAAATCCACGCTGCACGCCTCACAATTTTATATCAATAAAAAAGGATCCACGTAGAATTTTAGTTGAATAAATGTGCATATAATCGACAAACTCATGTTTGATTTTCCTAAAAAAAACCAAAAACACAAAATCATATCTAATCAGCTTTGCTTCACTTCAGATTTTTCACCTGGTTGTCTGCGCCCCACAGCTTGAGAGCCTTTCACTTAATCCTTGAGAGGAGCATCATCTAATCAGATTAATTTCTGAAATGGACTGATTAAAAGAGACTTCGTAAATCATGTTTGGCACCTGAACAAGCGGGCCGCCAAGGATCTCAATACAGGCCACTTCTAGACATGAATCAAATTTAAAAAACAACTAAATCTGAATTATATGCTTTGTTTATGTCCAGCCTAAAGTAAACGATGAATATGATGAATTCTTACCCTTCTTCTGGATTACCAGTGGCAGGAGGAGCTGGAGCAGCAGCGGGGGCAGCAGAGGGGGCAGCTGGTGCTTGGGCAGGAGCTGGAGCTGGAGCTGGAAGAAGAAGAAGAAGAAGAAGAAGAAGAAGAATATAGCAGCCCTTTTTAGTGAGTTTTCTAAGAAGTAATCACAACTGCTATCTGCAGGTGATCATGTCCAGGGATAAAACTAGACCAAGACCTCCCTACTGATTTTCTTCCATAGCCTGTAGTCTGCTCAGTTTTACATTACATGTGTTGGAATTTTCCAATTTCAGATTCTGTGAAATAAAATCACTTTGAATTATATTACCAAGTGAATATCAAGTGGAACGTTCAGCAAACAGAGAAGTGCAATATATTTTACTTTGGTGTGGTTTCTTGACAATTAACCCTTAATTTAAAATACAAAACAAACAATTTATTTATTTATTTACACATTTAATGACGCTGTTCTGTTATGAAAAGACAGTGGGAAGGAAGGCTAGTTTTTTCTGACTGTACTTCAATATTATGCATGAACACTGAGAACTTAAATTTCTCCTAGACAGTGCTCACTGTTTGTAATATAGGATCAGCTTACTGGCCTCTGCCTGTTGCCAGATGGCACAGTTCCCGTTGTGATTTGCAGAAAAAGTGACAGCAGATGGACTGATGAACAATCCACTTTAAGGCATGTTTGCTAAAACCACGGCAAGGTCAGCAAGTAGTATATAACAGAATGAAACAGCACCACACGGGTTTATGGAAGACGGAGGAAAAAGCAGGATTTTACTGCTGATCACATGGGAATATCAGATCAAAAAAGCAGACATCTCACCTGTTTTTGGCTCCTCCTTTTTGGGCTCCTCTTCTTTCTTCTCCTCGTCTTTCTTCTCCTCTTCTTTTTTCTCCTCCTCTTTCTTTATCTCTTGATTTTTCTCTTCCTCTTTCTTTTCCTCTTCTTTCTTCTCCTCCTCTTTCTTCGGCTGATCTTCTTTTTCATCCTTCTTTTCAGGTGGCTTGTCTTGCTGTAAACAGGAACCACAGCGATCAATAGGGAGAGAAAAGTGAAGATACAGCAGCGATCATAGACTCATTTTTATTGCTGCACATGTCCATGTGGAACTCTTTATATTTGCTAATGCTCTCAAATGCCCTTGTAATTAATCCCTGTCTTCAAGATAAATTGCTAATATGTCCAGCACCGGCCAAATGATGAAGAAACACTGACAGCTCTTGTCCACATTAGTGTCAAGCTGCTTCAGAGGCTTTCACTTCATGTTGTGTATCTTTAAACAAGTCAGCATGACTATAAACCCGATTGATGTTTAATTTAAATGGATGTAAAATTTGTACCCATACAAATTAATAATTATATCTAAGTAGAATAAAGGGAGATGCAAGGCCTTACCTTAGCTGGTGGCGCTGGGGTTGAAGCTGGAGTTGCAGCTTGGGCGGGACGAGGCTCAGGAGCCCCAATCAACTTCTTCAACCTGCTGAACATGATGAAGTTGTGTGTGGGCTACAGAAACCTGTCCAGCCCTTCCACTTCTCTCCCTGTAAACTTCTTTTTTAAGATATTAGATCCTGCAAAGAACCCCCTGAATTCCTCGTTGGGAAGTCTTCTTCTCACACCCAAACAACAGACTGAGGCAGTTGAATTTCTTAGAAACAGTAATTCCCTCTGGGCACTCCCCTTTCTCCAGGTGCCAACACCAGATCAGCTAGCTGAGCCTCCAATCACTTACCAGGAGAGATAATGGTTTTCCTGCAGTTTTGACCACAGTCCAGAGAGCCACTGCTTTTTCTTTTTAACACATTAGCAAATTAATACAAAGTCTCAAATACACCTGATCAAATTAAGCTGGAGAACAGGTTAGGTGGTGATATAAGTCATTTTTTTTAACCAATAAGTTTGCTTGAAATAATAAAATAGCTTCACCTTTATGCTAAGGATAATACAATCCATTTATGAACATATCAAGAGATAACATTAATTACACTGTAATAACTATTAGCGATGTAGTGATGGAAGTAGTGAGAGTAAGTCTTGGGTTATTTTAGTCCCCTCTGGCTAGAGCTCAAAAAGGCAGAGACGACTTACTTAATCAGCCCTCGCAAAGCCACTGTCTGGCAAGTAAGGATCAGTTTGGATCTGACTCTGCAACTCTCACTGCGTAACACAAATGTAAAACAGAACTACATTAAAGCACATGTGTAAGCAAATAGCAGTTAGACCATATACTTATTTATTAAAGCAGCTATAGCAGGGAATAAAACCAGTGGAATAATATAAATAAATATATATAAACATAATAAATATAAATAGTCAGTATTACTGTCACAATGTTTAATATTGAGTGACAATGCCTGGTAGACTAGGCAGTGGAAAAACGATCAAAATAGCTTATATATGCTCACTGGCCAATTCATTAGGTATACTTGTTCGGCTGCTTGTTGATGCAAATATCTAATCAGCCAGTCACATGGCGGCAACTCAAGATGACCCACTGAGGTTCAAACTCTGCATCAGAATGGTGACGAACAGTGATTTAAGTGACTTTAAATGTGGCATCGTTGTTGGTCCCAGACTGGCTGACTGTTTCAGAAACTGCTGATCTAATGGGATTATCCTGAACAACCATCTCTAGGTTTTGCAGAGAACGGTCTGAAAATGAGAAAATATCCAGCGAGCGGCAGTTTTCGCGGTGAAAATGTGTTGCTGATGCCAGAGGTCAGAGGAGAATGGCCGAACTGCTTTGAGTTGATAGGAAGGTCACCACAACTCAGATAACCACTCGTTCCAATCGAAGTATGCTGAAGAGCATCTCCGAACACCCTACACAGTGAACAGATGGGTTACAGCAGCAGAAGACCATACTGAGTGCCTGTCAGCTAAGAATAGGAAACTGAGGCTGAAATTCATATTGCCTGTTCTGATAAGTCTTGATTTCTGCAGCAACACTCAGAAGGTAGGTCAGAGTCTGGAGTAAGCAGCATGAAGGCATGGCTCCATCCTGACTTGTATCAACAGGTCATGTAGGTGTGAAAGATTTAATGGTGTGGGGGATATTTTCTTGGCACGCTTTGGGTCCTTTAGTTCCAGCTGAGCATTCTTTAACATCATAGTTGTTGCTGACCATGTGCATTCCTTTGTGATCACAGGGCACCCATCTTCTGATGGCCATTTCAGCAGCAAGAAGCAGGAAACTGGTTTCTTGAACATGACAATGAGTTCATTGTACTCAAATGGCCTCCACAGTCACCAGATCTCAAACCAAAACGGCACCTTTGGGATGCGGTGGAATGAGAGACCATCGTCATCATGGACGTGCTGTCATGTCACTACGGATCAAAATCTCAAAGGAATGTTTCCAGCACCTTGCTGAAACCATGTCACAAAGAATTAAGGCAGTTCTGAAGGCAAAATAGGATCCTACCAAGTACTAGCAAAGGTGTACCTAATTAATCAGCCACTGAGTGTAAATTTGTCAGCCCTGGCCCTCTGTGACTTCATTTTTGAAATAAGCTCTAATACTCTTCTTTGGATCAAAATGATATAATGCTGTCTGCAGCTATGGATGGCCTGTGTGTTTTCACTCCTGTTACTCCACAGGTACTTGCATGTATCTAATGAAGTGGCCAGTGGGTGTAATTTTTTTTTTTACTGTACAAAAATGATAAAGTACATACACAGCATTATCCACTAGGGGCATTAGTTGAGGTTCACACACAGTCTCTGGATTAAAGTAGCGAACATATTGTCAGTAAAGTGTGGGAATAACTGGGCAATAATGAGTGGCCAAAATCAGTTTGTCACACAGAGAAGTACAGCTGTTGTTTGAAAGCTGATTTCAGTTGAAAATAGCTTTCAAACTGTTCAATCAGATCATCTGAAAAACCATCTAAACACTGCAGAAAAGAAACTGTGTACAAAAGTGCAGAAGATGCTGTAATAAAACTGTACATTCACTCCCAAAAAGGAGCTATAAAGAAAAAAAAAATTAAAGCAGTCGTTTCACACGCCTCATTAATTGCCAGTGGCAGTCTGTGGAAAAAAATGAACACAAACACAGATTGTTAAAAGAGTTAGCAGAATGACTTTCCTGTAATAACTACTAGGAAGTTATTTATTTGGAGAGTGCAGTGCAGTTACCTTCACTTTGTCGATGAATCTTTTGTTAATGTTCCCTCCGAAAGCTCGCAGCAGTTTGGGTGTGGGCGGTTTGGGTCCGAACAGCGCCAGTCCTTTTTTCTTGTCTTCTTCGGCTTTAGCTGCTGCTGGACCCTTGGCCTTCATTAGTTTTCTATATACACAAATTTAAAAAGAATTGGCAAAACAATATGAGGAAATTCAGCAAATATAATGTGATGCTCTAAAGCTTATAATGCACACCTTGTTCTGGAGAGAAAACAAGCAAATAGTCACATATAGATGTGAATTATGCCAAATAGGTTTTTGTTGTTTAAACGAGCATTCCTGCTGCACTTGAAAGCAAAGTTACACAAAAATGTTTGGAATGTTCTATATTTCTGCTTAAATATGGAGGTTAATGTTCTGATTGCAAGACCCTTCAGCGGATAGTGAGGACGGCTGAAAAGATCATCGGAATCTCTCTTCCCTCTATCACGGACATTTCCACTGCACGCTGCATCCGCAAAGCTAACAGCATTGTGGACGACCTCTCGCACCCCTCACACACACACACACACACACACACACACTCGTCACCCTCCTGCCATCTAGCAAGAGGTACCGGAGCATTCGGGCCCTCACAACCAGACTGTATAACAGTTTCTTTCCTCAAGCCATCAGGCTCCTCAACACCCAGGACTGGATTACACAAA
>VUQH01080822.1:0-59536 GCA_015106775.1 Etroplus canarensis | reverse complement strand
GTATGTGAGTGTATGTTTGCATATCATATGTCTGTTTTTCTTATTTCAGTTGCAGTATGTGCTTTATAGATGCAGTGCTTGACTTCCGAACGTGCAATCTTCCTTTTATTTATTTATTTATTTATTTTCTCTCTCTTCTCTTCTTCTCTCTTTCTCTCTTTTCTCCTCTCTACCTGTCTGCTCTGGCAAAAAATAAATAAATAAATAAATATATCAACAAGAGGAGCCTATAGAGTTTATGGAACTCCTTTTGGCAAATCAAATGTGTTTGGCACAATAAAGCATTCAGACAACAATTCTGCTTGCTAATGCTGCCGGACAGGACAGGTTTAAAAAAAAAAAAAAAATCATGCGTACTTCTTACAATATATTCATGTTAAGTGACTATACATAAGAAGAACATAATACAGCACATCCTAACTTGATATTTTTTTAATCCTTCACACCTTCCAATATAAAGTTAGATTGCATGGTTCGGTGCTTGATTTTATATACCTGTGGCAATGGGACTGAATGAAACACCTGAATTTAATGACTGACAGGTGTGCCCCAATATTTTTGTCCATACAGTATAGCTATCATCTTCTCAAATGAGCACACGCTTTACCTAGTCAGTAAATTTAGGCTCTGTCGGGTTCTTACAAAGACTAAGTGTACCCTGTCAGTGCCAGAAAAAATTCTGCTTTAAATACTCCTGATTGTAACTTTTATTTAGCACCAAGTAGACACGGTTTGGCAAGTTTTAGTAATAATTTTAAAGCCATTCACTCAAGTTTCCAATAAACCCTTTCCACAAAGAAAGGCACAGCCCCAAAAACTATGATTAACTGATTAAAACATGTTCATTTTCTCTTAATGGACTAATCATTTCAGTTGGTGGCCAGCTGGCTAACTAAAAAATGGCAGGTTTTACTTAAAATAGTGAACGTGAAGCGGGGCCTTATTTTTACATTGCGGAATGGTATGATCTATCCTGACTTCTATAATCCACTCTAAGGGAATTTTAATTTTAACAGTCTTGTGGAGCTGCCATTAAAGCCAGTGCAACCTTAAGCAGGAACATCAGTGAACAATACACCTATCAAACCCATCAGCCGTTCATTTAAAAAGTACTTTCTCAAAGATTATGAGTTATGTGATTCTTAATCAGCTCTGTCAATGGGTATGCAGATAATCAGTGCAGTAAATTAGCAGGAAACAGTTTTCCCCTCAACATTAAGTTGACTTGATTGATTTCTTTCTTGTCACTTGCTGGCACGCTCCCCAGCTGGAGTGCCCGGCCTGCCTCTCTGTGTCGTCTTTCATTTCCTTTTCACCCCCAGGTCTTTCTGTACCTGTCAATTTCTTTCTACAGTGTGACTCCTTAATCCACCTGAGTGCATAGAGGACAGTTTTGACATAAGAAGAAAAGATAGACTCCTAAGGAGAGGACCAGTATCTTTAGAGCCTTGGGGATAACCGGATTACGACAGCCATTTTGTGCTGCTGGCAGTTTTTCTTATTACCCATTTTCCCCCATCCTCTCCCCAGAGTTGAAACGCTGCCCTTTCTTAGAAGTCACTCCAAACACTGACACACAACACATGTTTTCCACCAACTAAAACAACTGAGAGCTTTGTGTAGGATAAAAAGAAACCTTGACAAATACTAGTAACAAAGATAGTTTGTCTGTGCTGCCTTTCATGTTGCTTACCTCACATGTTGTTGTTCTCAGACATTCGAAAACTCTAAAACATGGTCCCTCTGCGGAAGCAATAATTGTCTCTGTGTGGCAGTGGGTGCCTCCTGTGTTTGAGGCCTGTCTGAACCTACAGCACAAGAGATAACAGCACAGCTATGAGGAGACAGATCAGCTGTCTGACCCCTGCTGCCAATCACTTTATCCCTCCAGCCAGTCTGCTGTGAGGGAACCCAGAGGAAAAAACACTCCCTGAAAATGTCTTATCGTCTCCACCACTGATGCATTGTGCCCTACTGGATCTTTTATGTCCATTTATTTTGCCTTTGAGGAGGCCTGTGGTGCCTTTGATTGTGGGAGGTAAATGAAATAAAGGCCCCCTTTATCGCTGGTACCCTGATATCTGAATTTATCACTGCAACCAAAACCTAAACCCTGAGCTTCAACTGACCAACACTGGTCTGTCTACAGACAAGCACATCATGCTTCTGTTGTTGAAATAATCCCTTTTGCAGAAGTCATTTTGGTTGCCTTTAAGGTGGTCTGGAAGCCTCCACTTAGACACCCTGACATGTACCATAAATTTGAGCCTCTATGGTATATATTCACTAATTCTCTATTATTACCTATAACATTAGGTAGTAATAAATTTACATAATCTTTATGTAATTTATAGTTAAGTTGCTGCTCAGTTTCTAACAATGTCGTTTCAATAACAGGTGAGAAAACTGAAGAATATTTTTGATCAGATAAGGTATAGTAATTATAAAACCTGTAACAATCAATGAAGTCACCCAAGGCCTGTGAATTATGGCTCTGATTAATATTGATCCTTCAGAGTATGAAGGAGGGAGAGGTGAGCCACTCAGACACATATTGATATATAATAAACCCGCACAGTGTCATGGGACAGAATTTAAATGAGTGATGGTATAAGACGTGTTTTAAAATGTTAGAGTTAAAAACTGATTTTGCAGCAAGCATGAAAGCATGTTTGGAACGAATAAAGATTTGTCCCACCGGGTGGCTTTACAAAGTGTGAAAATTGCAGAAAAGGGAGAGCAAAAGTTTTCACCACGTTCTGAGAGTAGCCGTCCAAACTCATCAAAGTCAGACGTCTTCATCATGGTCAGTTTTACAGCCTTATCCATGGGCTGCTATACCACATAAAAGTCAGACATTAGGGCAAAGAGCTGTGCTGGTAAGTTTCTTTCTAATGTAAGTCTGGCAAAATGTGGAAAAACATAAAGACAAATTGATAAAAGTGCACTTGTTTTGCCTAAATTAATTCAGGCTTTTTGTCATCTGTATTGTACTGGATGGTACCTAAAATGTAAATGTTTTCAGATGCTTCTCAAGCGAAAGGAGAAACACTTTAGAGGTGTCTTTTTATAGGCTATTATGCAATGGTTTGGGTCTGGCCCACCAACTAAGACCTGTATCCTTTCCCATTTAATTTTGTTTAATGCGTAGCCATATTTAAAGAGACATGTCCTGTGTTTCAGGGGAATCTGGAGGTTTTAGCAACTTGAGAGGAGTAACATGTTGCAATTCAATCCTTTAGGCTGATTGCACTGTTTTTAGACCCAGTGTTTTTTTTCACCATGCACTTAAAAACAATAGGAGCTGGGTCACCATGCTTTTTGGCAGATGGATTAACAATACAAGTATGCAAGAATACATAAAAAATAAAAACAGGACAAAGATAGAAATGCAAAACAAGATAGGCACATAAATGTGATGGAGAACATTTAAAATAACATTCCAATCCTAATAAAAAGAAGACCTAATTTAGAAAAAAAACACAACAAGAGGACATAAAAAATGATAAACAATAAAGAGAGATTCCACAGCATCTAGAAGGGAATCTGGAGCAAGAATAATCAATTTGGTACTGATTGTGAGGCTGTTTCCCTTCAAAAAAAAAGTGTCAGAATATATAATGAAGTGTCTTACAAAAAAAAAATATCCAGCTGGGGTTGTGAGTAAAGGGTAGCTGACTTCCTCTTAGATGTTTTGAAATAAACTTTGGAGATTATTATTATGCAAATGAGGTGTTTGGGGTCACTGTCAGCTGTAGTGCTTAACTGTTGCCCACCCTGCTATAAATCCTTTTAGTCTCTAGTTTTCTGCCTGTGCTGTGCAGTCCAGATTCTTCCCTGGTTTTCATGCCTGCACTTGTCTCAGCAGAGATTTGAAGAGACTAAAAACTGTCGGAGAGGAAGAAGAGGGGGTGTCCCTCAGAAATGTTGTAGGCCTTTACAGTGAGTTTTTGTGAGGGGATTACAGTGCTCTCTCTCATTCCCATTGGCTTGGCCCGCCGTGACAGTGGTGTGATGATGAGTAGGATGACATGCCCAGCATCATCCATAACAAGCTTCCTCTTGGTTCCATCTGACTCCCATTCATGCGCCCAGGCTTTGGCTTTATGTAGTTTTCAGCTCCACTTTGTGCAGATGCTTCAATCGTTTTGGACTTAGTATCTTCTTAACTAAGACACGGGAAAAAAAAATATTCCTCTGGCTATCCTTCAGAGTTCTTCACTTTTCATTTTACGCACCAGAGAAGCATGAGCTTTTTGGAGGAATAACTTTTGCTTTAATTAATGTGTCACTGCCCGCAATGGCAAAGCCTTTAGATCACATCAAAAGACCCATGAACGCCTTCATGGTTTGGTCCAGAGGCCAAAGGAGAAAGATGGCCCGAGAAAACCCGAAGATGCACAACTCTGAAATCAGTAAGAGACTCGGCGCTGAGTGGAAAATGCTCTCTGAGTCTGAGAAGCGTCCTTACATAGACGAGGCCAAGAGACTGCGGGCTCAGCACATGAAGGAGCACCCGGACTACAAATACAGACCCCGGCGTAAACCCAAGACCCTCCTGAAGAGGGAACGCTTCGTTTTCCCGCTGCCGTCTTTACTCGGGGACGCAGCGGAGCACTTGAAGGGATTTTCCATCGACTCTTTTTTGGTCCCCGGGGATAAAGCCAGAGCTCTCCTCGCTCCCGCCTCCTCCTCTTCGTCATTCTCTCTCCTGGAGCCGGTGGCTCATTTCAGCACCGGAGCTGTCCAGCGGATGGCGGAGATACCGCACGCTCTGACCGCAAGCGCCGCGCCCTACAGCGCGCACACCTTTGGATACCAGAATGGAGGGTTTGGGGGTCTGGCTTGTCCCGGACAGCACTCCCACGCTCACCCGTCACCTTCCGGCCCGGGATATGTGGTGCCGTGTAACTGTAGCGCCTGGTCTGCGGCCAGTTTACAGCCTCAGGTGGCGTATATTCTCTTTCCTGGAGGGATGGCCAAGAGCGGCATGGACGCGTATTCTTCACCCAGCTCCAGTGTCTGACAGGCTGGACACACCTAAAGACGCATGGGCAGGAAGGGAAAAGTTTGCGCACAGAGGGAAAGAACAGTCGCATTTACGTCAAAAACAAATATTACAGCAAAATGATTACAGTTAAATATAATAGTGTCACCGCAGATATTACAAACTTTTGGATTTACAAAAACACGCTCTAACAATCCCTTTTTACTCCTCATTCCATGTCAGTGAAAATCTTTGGAGGCTTGTGATGATGCTATTTTGTTACTCTTTTGCACACACAAAAAATGTTCAGTTTAAGATGTGCACAACATAGTATTACAACTACGGATCAGACCAAGCTGAATTTATAGACCCCTCCCCTACCACCCCTTTCAAAGAAAAGTCACATTTTGTATTTTTTAGTCATCTGCGTTGGGAAAGTTCTTCCACAGAATATATGTCTCAGTCTGTAGGCCTGTTTTTATTGATTTGTTTGTTTTTATTTTGAAGTGGGACTAATAAATGTTTCCAGAAGGATTGTCTTAATTGTATGCTTCTGTATGCCCTATGTGAGGATTTACATTAAGAATGTGTGAACATTATAGATAACCAGATACTGGAATGAGTCAGGTGCTATTCTATAATGATCATGTGAACTTAATGATTTTATTCATGGCAGCATTTGGTGTGATCCAGACTGAAATTTCCTTTTATGTGACGCATTAGCAGTAATAATACCTTCACTGTTATCACTGGGGAAAGTTTGCAGTGTGTTTTCATGACTAACTGAGCTGTCTCATTTAAACCAGGTGTCTCCTGATAAGTTGCGCAAAAGACTTACACTAAAGACAAACAGATACTACAACATCATAGGTCCTTCACAGCAACAGATGAACAGAACTAGAACTACATTTTCTAGTCCAGTCATGTTTGACTAATGCATGAGCCTGTGTATGTGTGTGTATGTCTCAACAAAAATGAGCCAGGTTTGTGATAAGCGAATAATAGAAACTTATCTCCTCTGCCGTTTGTTGACAAAGTGATAAGTTGAATCATGAAAATCGTATGAGGTACAGTTTGTTTCACTTCTACAAAGCGAAAAAGAGAACTCACAGTGAAACCACTGAGCTTTAGTCTCAGTGTGCAACAACTCATGACAAATGTTTTGTATTTGGAAGTGTAACTTGAAAAACCAAGTGTGCCTATGCATTGGTTCAGTAGTATACAGTAGAAATGCATCAAATGCTCTTCAGTGTACTTTGAAGCAGGGGTATTGGAGCTACATTGCATCCTCTCGGGCGCCGCAATGCTCCAGGCAGATGGTTTTTACTTCACTCCCTGGAGCTCGAGAGCAGAAAGAGTTGTTATGATAAAGTTCAAGGTTTCAAGTTTCCGTGCTGATGATATTCTTCTTAAACAAAATATCAGATCCTTGCCCATTTTGGATTCTGTGTAGCTGATCGTGAGCTTTGACTTCCTTATTGTGAAAAACTTCTTCTCAAAGTAACTTTCTAAGGTCTGGTATGAACTCATATTCTGTTTAGAATATCCAGGTCATTCAGACTGCTCACCTCATCAGATATGAGTTTGTCTTTCTTCCCCTCTGACAGTGCATAAAGTTCAACCTGAGAGGTCACTTCAAAATCAGCAGTATGTATTTGTACCTCATTTTTTCCTGTTTTTTTTGGCTGTGAGGGTGTTACTAATGGCTCTATAATGCACACGCTGACAAACTGTTGGTGCTTGACTCAAACCTCTTTGGAACACTGTCACTGTTTCCCATATTTACATTAAAACACTTTCATAGGTGCCAGGTGTGCCTATCACCACTGTGTCCACACCTCTCGGTAGCCCAACCCACACTGCTCTATCACCCCAGGTGAAACCCAGCCACCTCCACCCAACACTACCATCATTACAAAGTACCTCTTTGCCCATTTTCATTCTCTTCCTGCACACTACACACGCGCTCACCCCGACATCTTTATCAAGGCTCATTTATATGTCCAGCTATACTTTTAGTAATATCTATTAATCTATTTAGACTGGACACAAACCATCATCCTCAGAGACACAGTCTGCCTCTAAGGTATATTTTCTAACTTCTGAAGAAAGAAACGACGATGGCACCTTCACTTTTACAGAACGGTGGATTCATTTTGGGCCTGATCGGTGCAGCCGGCCTCATTGCAGCCACAGCCATGAACAACTGGAGTGTCAAAGACAGGCAGGCGGAAGTGGTGACTTCTGTTTATACCTACAAGGGTCTGTGGCAAGACTGCGAGACAATGTCCTCTGGATTCACAGAGTGTCGCCCACTCTACGGCCTTCTGGGCTACTCAGGTAGGACGAGCCTTCCGAGTCCTAATCTGCAGATCCTATGAAGTGACTGATTGCTTCATCTTTTTTCAGTCTTAAAAATGAAACATATTCAAATTATATTCTGAATTAAGATCCCTCACTGTCAAGGCCTGAGCTGCTGGACTTTTTCTAACAAGTCTACTTTAAAAAGGGATGTTAAGCTTTCGTGATCACAAGAATATTACTACAATTCTTACATTTTTAAAATGTCTTAAAACATGAGTGTCCAGTAGAAGGGTTAGGACAAAGGAGTCTGTCATGATCCGATAAGGCCTAACTGGCTCTTTTCAAATAATGCGGAAGTGGGTGGTTTCAGGCGCAATTTAGCATTAAGGCCATGATAAAACCAAAAACATCTCTTCTTCCTCTGTATCTCTTTCATTTGTAGAATATGCTAAAAGCCTCCCAGAACTCCTAGAATTTCCACTTATATTTTTAAAAAATTATTATTATTATTATTTTTTTTTTTTGTGGGATTGTTTAACATTTTAAAAAAAACTGATGAGGCATTGGGACATGTTTACTGAGACTCGGATGCCTACATGACTATGTTTGCTGTTTGTCCCTTGTCTGTTCCAAGGTTTTCAGTCTGTCATTGTCTTAAATTCTTTTTTCTTATTAGATATTCTTGGATTCATTGTTGTTCTTTGTTTATTGTTGAGGTTTTAAATTTCACTCACTCTTTAGTATCTGAGGCATTTGGTCCTTCTCTTATTCTAGTTCTAAAGTTACCTTACATTTGTCTTATGAGAGTTTGTTTGGTTCTCTCAGTATTTCCCTCGGCCTTTCTGTGTTCCCCCAGAACTAGTTCATTCATGTTTAGTGGTTATCTTCATGTGTCATGTTTTTCTTTTTAAGTAAGGGCTGCTTGGTCATTTATCGTTTCCTCTTACGTCTTACTGCGAATTTGGAATTCTTTCTAGTTTGAGGCTCTCTTTAAGTCCTCTGTTTTTAGTATTCAGAGTTTTAGGGTACTGTTTTCCTTTCCTTGTTTATCTTATGGTGACTTCAGGTGTCTGGTTTCTGGCTGATTTTCTTGTGATGAGTTTAGTTCTGCTATGTGTGGCGTAGTCTCTGTCCTTCCTCTGTCTGTCTATCATGGTCCCTCTGTTCATCCATGTCAGCGTTTCTGTATGAT
Organism: Etroplus canarensis; assembly: GCA_015106775.1. Lineage (NCBI taxonomy): Eukaryota > Metazoa > Chordata > Actinopteri > Cichliformes > Cichlidae > Etroplus > Etroplus canarensis. The sequence continues at coordinate 51,053 of VUQH01080822.1, read as the reverse complement.
TGTTGCTCATTTCCTATTTTTCTTTGATGGCTGGTTGTCTCTTGTGTTTTGCTCTAAGTTTTACTTCCTGTCTGTTGATTTCCATGATTGCACTTGACTGTCCCTTATTACCCTCCTGCGTCCTATTCCATTGGCACTTTAGTGTATTTAAAGCCTCAGTCTTTCTTTTGGTCAGGTTGTCTATATAGCTTCCTAGCAGCCCTCCTGGTACAAGTATTTTGGCTCTTCCTCACGCTTTATTTGACTTTTTTGGTTTACTCGCCTTTTAGACTTTAGCGTTTAATGGACTTTGCATCAGCCGCAAATAAAATGGCTTGCTTTGCATCTCAGGTCCTAATTCACTCTGCGATCCACACAGTACACATACTGTGACACTATACTATACTATACTATGCTTCTTTAATGTTGGTCTCTAACAAACATTCTGCATCTTATAATAACAAAAAATGTAATTGATAAAAAATGAAACAAAATGTTTATGCACAATGAAAAGCAAATTTAAGCAAATCCACACTGGAATCTAACTGAAGCTAAACTGAAAACAAAAGTTAAAAATAGAATTTAAAAAAAAACTAATCAAAAGTACAACAGTAGATGACTGGCTGGCAATTAATCTGATTCTTAATATAAGAAAGAATTTCCTCTTTAGAAAGCCTGAACTTTTACACTCAGAGCTAACTTATACTAATGAGACACACTGATATGATGCCAAACATGCTTTAATGGGACATTTTACACCACCTTGCTTTGAGGAAAATTGCAATTTATCAGACTATGTCATATTGGACTTAACTTCAATCTTTTTAATTGAGATTAGGAAAACCAAAAGATTCAAAATGAGATTAAAAATAGCATTTTTAGGACGGACATCTGTTTGGGTTACGTGCAATTTTACTTTTAAAGACTGCTGATAGTTTTGATGTTGGCTTAAAGGGTATTTCAACATCACTGATGGTGTTTAGTGATTAAATGTATGAGTAATATTCTCTAAGAAAGAAAGAAAGAAAGAAATCTACACTCTGGTGATAAAATTTAAAAAAAACCTCAACTGATTCATTAAACATGAACCTGGGTTCAAATGTGTAACTTAGAAGTGTCACATTGCTACGAAGAGTGTAAATAATGTGAAAGCTAAATAAACGATTAAGACAAGGAATCTGGAATGTCACTGACAGAGATCAAACTCTTTGATCTTCTGAAAATATTGGACTGCTAGACGAGAATATCCAACTGGCTTAAAATAAAACAGAAGATATAAATTAATTTTTAACACTGCATCCTCAGACTCTCTCCAGGGTGGAGCCCACACCTACCAGTGTTTGCATTAGCACTTCTGCCTTAATGGCCTGGGCAGAACTCAGTCAATACAGTTATCAGAAAATAGAACAAACAACAAGCAAAGGGCAGCTTGCAACAGCACATCTACTGTAGGAGAAAAACTCACATATTTAAAACCAACGCTAGATACATTTTAACATGGAAAAGTGAAAAATATAAGTCTAATTGTCAAACAGTTGGTTGGTGTCACTTTTAATGCAGCTTAACGCCTTTTTATATCATAAGACTCAGACTCTGTGCTTTAAGGTACATTAGAGTCAGTTCAGCTAAACAGAGAGATGGAATACTAGAGTTTACCATCAGAGTCACTGAGCAGGGCTACCAAGATGTGGTCTTGACTGACACCTCTGCTTAAGGAGTGTGGGATAAGGTGTTAGGCCCCGGTGCTGAAAAAAGAACTGAATCAGGCACTCTGAAGTTCTTCCCTGTTTACCTGAAAGGAGAGGATCTGTTTGGGCTCACAGTTCCTTCAATAATGTGTTATTGTCTCTGTGTTTTCTGTCCACCAGGTTCCTTCCAGGCTGTGCGAGCCCTGATGATAGTGGGTGTGGTGCTGAGCGTGCTCGGGGCAGTGATATCAGTTTTCTCTCTGAGCTGCCTTACAATGAACAAGATGCAAGACTCCACAAAGGCCAAGATGAGCCTCACTGCTGGCATCATGTTCATCATCGCTGGTATCAGTGTTGACCAGACCCAAATACTCATGAATATTTACTCATGTGGTGTAACAATCAAACTAAAACTCAAGGCTGTTTGTTAATCAGAATCCCCCTTTCACTTCTATAGTTCAAATGAACTCTATTTTCAATAAAAACTGAACTGAAATGGTGAGGTGTGAAAAAAATGAAGGTGTTTTGGCTTCAGAAAGGGTCCACGAGAAAAAAGTCTGAGAACCACATGTTTTATTGATCAAGAAAATAAGCATTCATCTAACAGGACACAGTAAAAGAAAACCTGTTGGGCTCACTTCCAGCTCCATATTTTAATTCTCTCACTCTACTTGAGTAGCTTTGCATGACTGACAATTCAAAATAATCCTTAGTTACTTTTACTGTGCCTTGAAACAAGATGTTTAGCTCCTACCTTTAAGCCAGCTTTCACTTCATTGACTGCCCCTCACAAACAAAAGGTTTGAACAGCAGATGGGTGGGGTATCTGTACACACAGCCTGAGCTGAGAGAATAGCCACTGTCAGTGTGGTGATTCCATTAAAAAATCAGTGAGAGCCTATACATGACTTTGTAAGAATCAGGTGATATTAAGGTTTGTAAAATAACCTTAGCAGGGCCCTCAAAGCACACAGGAATCAACAAGTGTCCAAAAATTATTGTTACAGAAAATGTTTCTGACACAATAGAAATCACAGCTTGAAGATGATCCTGGCATCAAACTGCAGGTAAAAAGGAGATCTTTAATATGAGATTACTTGGTTTGAACAGCCAGCAATCGCACATGGTAATATGATCCATGAAATCTGACAGCAAAATGCACTTTTTGAAGGTTTTGCCATTGAATTATCAGAAAACAGATAAAATGTGCAGGGCAAAACCACTTGTTTCTGTTTGTCGACATTGCAGACATTCTGTAAATCCTATTATTTTGATTGAAGGTTTATTATAGAAAAAAATTCTCAAAATGGGACCTTGGCTTTAAACTGTGACACTTGGAGATGGAACAAAATAGATTTGATTTCAGTTTTTAACATGGCTTAAATTAGTTTTTCGGTCCTACAAACGTCATGGTGATCTCGCCTGTACTTAAAAAGTCATTAGAGCTCATACATACTGGAAAAAATAACAAATTAAAAATCGCTACAATTCAACCCACCCTTCTGTACTCTAAAGGCCTGTAACTGGGGAATTTACAGTTATAGTACAACAAAATATTTCAAAAAAATCACCTGATTCTGAGCAGGTGAGGTGGGAACTTTTCTCAGATTTTACTGATTTTATATAGAATGACCAACTGACATCATATAGAGCAAACATTCTAAAAAACTACCTGCAACTGAGTGTTCAAGCAGTCTGAAGACTGAGTTTTTTGGTCACAGGGACTGCCTGTACCCCATCATTTAAAAAATGTGTCCATGTGTAATATGAGCATCCACTCCATGTGGTAACTTTTCTGATACCTCCTGCTTAAAAATACAGGAAAAAATAAGGAAACACGTAACAGTGCCACTTTAAACTTCCTTTTAAGAATTACATATATTATCAGTATATATGTATGTTTCTCCATGAGGTAAATAAATAACTTTTTTAGAGTTCCTGTCTGTCTCTCTCCTTGTCTCAGGTGTGTGTGGCATTGCAGGAGCTTCCATCTATGCCAATCAAATTGTGGCCAGCTTCAGGACAGCCACCTACACCAACTACGGAGGAGGAATGATGGAGGGGGAAATGGGCATGGGGGAAGGAATGGGGGGAGGAATACCCACGTATGATATTATGTTGCTTATTGAAAATTATTCTCCAAATTATTCCTTTGTTGGACCTACAAGATCTCATTTGTTTTTACCAGTTACACATTCGGCCCAGCACTGTTTGTCGCCTGGATTGGAGGGAGCATCCTGCTCATTGGCGGCATCCTGAAGTCTCTGGCTTTCAGAGAACTGGTGAAGGATGAGAAACCTCGGTAAGTCCCCTCATAGGTTTATACGGTGAAAAGAATGCATGTAAACTTTTTAAAACTAGTACAGCTGAAGAGTTAACAAATCCAGCAAATAGAAAAGAAATAACTTTTAATTTAGGTCTGTAGCGGAGACATGTTCACAACAGTTTTTTTTAATGCCATTTGTTTCCTTTTCAGTTACCCAGGGGTCGTCTACAAACCTCAGTCCCACAACAAAACTGAAATAGTGGATCACCGTTCAGAGGGAGGCACAAAAAACCAGAATTATGTGTAACTTCAACCACAGCTTAAGCAGGAATAGTTTGTATTTGCTAAAGAATGTGTTTTCAGCCTTTACACATACACATACTTTATAAGGATTTCATTTCTGTTGCCGTATCTATACTTTATCTTGCAGCCTAACATCTTTTCAACTGAAAGAGTTGTGACTAGATGTTTAGTTTTCACATGCACATTTTAGAGGCTTTATAAATGCTCAGACAATGTATGAAATTGAAGTTTTTTTTACTTAAGTTTTGTGTAATCATTTTTGTCTGAAAATAAAACACAAGATTCCTAAAATATGTGTACAAAGTGTACACATTGCTTCATGCATGTATACGCCCCATTTTGAGAATTCAAAAATGCATGCCCGATTATACGTAGGTAAAACACATTGTCAGGGACCTTTAAATAAAGGTATTTCAAGGAGGATGTGCATGCAGTGTATATAAGAGCACTTGCATAAAGTGTAGGTGTCTGTAGCCAGCACGTTGTAACATTGTACATTTTACTGATAAGTGAAAGGAACAGGTTGACATGGCAGGGCACCGTATCTCTATCACTGTTCCCTCTTCCCTTCGGAAAAAACCCAGTAAACAAAGCCAACGCCATATTTGTTATATGAGAATAAGGTTTAATAATAAGATTAATACCTTTAGCATACTGACTGGCAAATGCAGCCTGCAGATTTTCACAATGACTTTCTTCTCGCATAAATTACCCCAAACTCTGCTGGTAATGCTAGATAATGATCAGTTCTCAAATCTGTCAATATGGGCTGATTCTCAAAAGGTCCACTTGCAGAACTGGATCCAATCTGGTACCAATACTTGCACCACACCAATGGAAAAGAGGTACAGATGTCCAACTTTTTATGCCATGTCCATTATGCTATGTATTAGGACAAAATCCCATAATTTTTAGAGTCTAGTTTTTAAAGGTCAGCACTGCAGGGCAGAATGGCTTTTATCAGGTGATGTGAAGAAGGCTCATTAGTGTAGTGAAGGTTAACCTTGGAGGTAATCTTTGAACAAGGAAAAATCACAAGTCACCACAAAGTTATTAAGATTTCAGGAGAAAGGGATGGAAAGTAAAAGGAAAAGGAAAAGCCACAGTAAAGGCTGAGAAACTGGGGGAAACCAGTGGATGTTTGGCTTAAAAAATAAATAACACACCACTATGGAACCCAAAGATGACAAGAAAGAAGCGACTGAAACAATTAAATAATTTTAAGAGCTAATGCGAAAGAAAATAGGAATACATAAGAAGGATTTCTGATATGACCAATGACCACTAGATGTCAGTAAAGTCATATGCTTGGTTTCAAAACAGACACCAACAATACAGTTACGTACTTAACGCTAGTACTGCCAGCTATAGAACCACCTAGATGACTGGCAGTGAATGAAAACACCGGAAGTGATCAATACATAGACAACCCGTAAGTACACGAAATTTATCTGGGACATCAACATATTGAGGTCCTGCAGTACTAGGCTTAAGAATATAAATGTTGTAAGTCTTGGGGTTTCTACTGGAAATGAAAACAGTACTGAGCAAAAAACCCTATCAGAGACTCTGTTTATTGTTGCATATTTAAACCACCACCTCACCTGTTGGATAACAAACTTTCAGGACAAATCCAGTTTCTCTTTAAAGCAGAAAATGCAAAAAACACAAGTTTACATCAGATCTCACATTCCAAAACTGGTTTCTTGTGAGCTCTTCACTAATGTGTGCCTCAGCAAAGATGTCTGCATTTGGAGAGGAACTAGGATACATTGACTCCAACCACAATCAGTCACAATGTAGAGCATTATAAAAAAAATAATTATACAAGAATATAAGACAGACAGATAAGGGAACAGGAAGTCCCACAGATAGACAAAACAGCTCATGTTGTGCAGTACTGTTTTCAACATAATGGAGCCACTGTGGGAAATGATTAATCTGTAAAACTGATCATTATTCTTGGTGTGCTGCCCCCTGGGCTCTCGGATTATGCCGTTTCACACTCTCATATAACTTGTTTGGTAAAATTCAGACGAGAACGTCATGACTTTCAGATACAAAAAAAAAAAAAAAGTCATATAGAGAAGTGTTTCAGCAACTATCCATCAAGGCCAAGTTGTGTACAAACTGGTAAATACATAAACATTCAATTCACACAAACTACAAAAATATATTTACTGACTTGCCTTTAGTAATCTCCAACCGTGCAGATAGTTTTTGATTAATTTTCTCCAGTCTCCTGAGTTTTCTGCCACAAGCTGAATAAAATGAGGATGAACTAAATTGCATTTGTGGTCATTTAAATGTTGAAAACTACATTTAGAGCTGCAAATCTTATCACAAACAGTTCACCTGTAACTTTCATTTGGATGGTTTCTTCAATAGAAAAATAAATCCCGGGAATACCTCTGACAGCGCATAAAATCTGCAGAAGCCGGATCATTCCCACGGTATGGATGATTATTTGTATGAATGCATCAGTGCTGTGAGCAGCACAAACAAAATCCTTTTCACCAGAAGGTGGAGGCACTAACCTCACAGCTTTGCCACATAATATACAATTTTATACAATTTCCCCCTTGGGATTAATAAAGTATTCTGATTCTGATAATGATAATAGAAACTATCTGCACAATGAGATTATAGTAGAAGCAGTAAATACAATGTGATTTGTAATTTGGGGGAACTGAGCCTTAAACTAACGTCTTTAAACGTTACGTGTCTATATTCGATCTAATTTCTCACTCAGGAACTCCTCCACGCTGTCTGTGTTCCACTTGAGGATGCTGAGTTCTTCAGCGATGTTCCCGTTATCGTCCAAAAGCTTTAGTACAGGATCTGAGCCTCTGACGTACTGCAGCGTGAAGAAAAGAGGAGGTTCATTTAATCAACATAATCAGGTTTATGTCTCCAAGATGAATTTAAATGTGCCAAATGATGTCATTATTTCTGCAACAGCTTTCATCATCATTACCTTGATCTGAAGACCCTTGAACATCTTCGGCTTTTCGCTCCTCACAAAAGCTGAGGAGAAACAAAAAAGAGACAAATGTCAGGTAATAAATAAATCACTTAACTTTTTACATGTTAGTTCAGTTGCAAAAAGCCAAGAGAATGTAGATGAGAGGCAGTTGAAAACACAAGATGGGCACAGCTGAAGCAAACAAACGGCAGCCATATGGCACAGACAGGGCTCCAGACGTCTACAGCACGCGAGCTGTGGCGACTCCACCACTGTAACCTGACACTGAATTTAACCACATGTCCACACATGAGAGACACAAAGGATAAACAAAAACTTCAGAAGTCTGTTTAAAAACAGCCCTGCAGGCATCTTAGAATGCCTATTGTATTAAAAAGAAATAAGACAGAGATCTCACCTTGGACTTGAGGGAACCTCCCCAATTTTCATCCACACACCTCGAGGATGGCTCCAGCATAGAGCTGCACAAAGAGAAATACAATGTTAGGTAGGCCAAGAGGTGATATCCTATCAACACATCAGTGCCCACACACACACAGATTCTGAGTGGACTCAAGCTCTGCTGGGGGTGGGAGTAATTTGATTCAGGCAGACCGATTCATAAATGTGTCCGGGCGACTCCTTGGGGGTCATTAAACTGTGAGCTTGTGCATATGGAATGGGGCTGATGGATGGCGGTTTGTGCAGGGCTCACTTGTAATCAAACCTCCGGCACCAATACACAATAAGTTAGCGGAAATTGGAGTGTCACAGCAGTATTTCAAGGCCACGCTCTGCTCGTCGTTTTCAAGGAGCAGAGTGGTAAATGGCCTGGTCGGTGGAGTCGCACAGCAAATTAAATTACGCATGCAAGGCTAAGATCGCCTCCTCTCCTCTCCCTGCACTCCCATGTGTGTCTGTAAACAATTGGGCACAGCTGAAATTAAATTTCCACGCTTTTCATTTTACCACACATGGCAGATCAGAAGATCGGAGGAAAGTCACGACTCGGTAGGGAACAGGAAACAAACGATAGACTGCTTTACGCCGACTTAATGCAGCATTTCAACTTTTTAAAATATTGTGAAGTAGCTACTCACTTGTCTATCAGTGATTTTAAAGCCAAAAGTACACTTTACAAGCTGGACTGTGACGCCATCATGTAATATTTCAGTTACCCTATAAACCATGCAGACTGAGGGAGAGATCAGCTCATCAGAATAAATAACACTAAAGGTTTACAAGAAATAATAATATGATGAAATACAGTCCACATCTTTATCCCTGGCAAAGATGTTTAGGACAACGATGACTTTAAAGCACAAAATATGGAATCTAAATCTTGTCCTTACATTGAGACTATTGAACACTAAATAGTTATAAGTTTTCAACAAACATTTGCATTCATAGACCAAATGGACAAAATTATTGGGTCACCTACTATCCCATTCTAAATTCATAACTAATACGGTGTGTTGTGTCGTCACCCTCCCTTTTTTGCAGCTGAAACAGCTTCCACTCTTCTGGGAAGGCTTTCTACAAGATTCTGTAGAGTGTCTGTGGGAATTTTTGCCCACTGATCCAGAGGAGCATTTGTGAAGTCAGACACTGATATTGGCCAAGAGGCCCTGACTCACACTCTCCATCTAGTTCATCCTAGATGGAGCTGAGGGCTGAGATTTGCCCAATCAAGTTCTTCGACGCCAAAATCATCACTCATTTGCTTTGTGCACTGGGGCACAGTCACGCTGGAACAGGAAAGGGCCTTTTAAAAAGACGGCTCAGCACTGGGGATTTCTGTAGATGTCACACAGACAAGAGGAAACATGGCAACTATTCTGAGCTACAACAGTGCTGCACAGTTCAGTGCAGAAAAAAAAATGGCTTCACTGGTGCTTTGGTAATCATTTTTGAGCAACACTCCTGTGGATTAATCCACTGTGGCAACCCCCTTGGGGAGAATACAAGGAAGCAGTTGAAGGTACACTTGTGTGTAATAAATGTTATAATCATATTATTTAAATGTATTTTATATTACATATTTTGCTTTGATCATTACTTATACATCATTTTCATCCTCTCTTCATATCGTTTTGGCAGAAAGTCAAACAGGACATGGAGGATGGCATTTATTAGCCTTAATAACAAACTCAGCTGTGCCTTTCGTCAACATCAGCACAATGAAAGTGTTCTCATGATATAATCTACCACAGACTGCCTGCTGTGAGAAGCTTCACACTGCTTATCTCTCCTCAAAGGGTTGAGATGGGACAAAAACACTTTAGGAACAATTAGGAATTATAACTTTATTCTAGGCTATGTGTAAGTGGAGAAAAAAAGTCCTCTACAGACCTCTGAAAATGTGTGGAATTCACGTCATTGCAAACATTTTTAGAATATATCCACTATCCCTCCTCTGCACATGTCTAGACCATCTCAACCTTGCCTCTCTGATTTTATCTCCAAACTTCTCAACTAGCACTGTCCTTCTGATGTACTCATTTCTAATCCTGTCCATCTTGGTCACTCCCAGTGAAAATCTCAACATCTTCAATTCTGCCACCTCCAGCTCTGGCTCCTGTCTATTCATGAGTGCTACAGTCTCCAAACCATGCATCATAGCAGGCCTCACAACCATCTTGTTAACCTTCTCTTTCACTCTTGCTGCTATCCTTCTGTCACAAAGCACCACTGACACTTGTCTCCACCCACTCCACCCTGCCTGCAGTCTCTTCTTCACCTCTCTTGGTCACTGTTCATGATATGCAAACAGTTTTTGTTAGAAGAATAGGTGCAGTACTGATTTTGGTGTTTTTGCTTGTTTGGATTTTAGAAGAATATACAATATTATAGTTGCCCATGAATGCTTTAAAGAGGACCTATTATTTCCTTATTTTCTGGTTTATACAGGTTCAAAATTTCAAATAAGGAGGTGAGCATGAGTATATATAAGTAATTCATATGAGAATTCAGACTGATCTTTAATTTTTTTTCTACTCTTGCTTCTGCGTGTCATCATTAACAACACATATGATTTATATGATCATTTTAGGCACACAGCACTGGCTGTGAGCACAGAAGCTCCACCCACCTGCTGTTCAAATCTTCTATTTGTGACTGACAGCAAAATCTGAAGAAAGTCGGCTTAAAGGGAGAGGAGCTAAAACTTCTCGATTCAGAAAGAGGATGAGCTGAGGGGCTGCATCAAGGCCCAGGGTAAGATGAATAAGAAATACTCTGAATTGTGAAACATGCAAAACTATTCTAATAAGAGTCCAAGAATATATATTTCAAGGCCCACTTAAAGTCAAGAAATGAAGGCTTCCAATGTTACTGTCATCAATTGCACAGCAAAGAGGTCTGAGAGTTTCTCATAAAGGTTTGGCTGCTCTATAGAGATGCAATACATCATTCCCACCCAGAGGAGCTGAGGTGCTGCTACACCCAGGTGCTCTGCAGAGAAGAGCACATTTGAAGATGAGTAAGCGAAATGCCCTCCATGCTCAGTGAATCTTACTAATCGACCAGGCTGTGCAGTAAGCCATTTCTCAGAAGGTTTAACAATACGGCACTGATGTCAATTCAGAAGCTGAAAAGAATCCTTAAGGCAGATAATTGCCACTGTCTAAGGAGAAAATGTGCGTAGTGACGCCGTTTTGACCGGAGCCCTCAGAGTGCAGCTAGAGACGAGCAACTGCTTTTCTAAGTGACATTTTCACTGAAATGGTGAAGTGGAGTAGTCTTTGCTCCAAGTGTCTGTCTGAAATACAGTTATCATCAAGAGGTGTAATGAGGTGTGCGCTACACTTTTCCAAGGTGCTGTTGCTAGGATACCACACTCACACACTGGGGGCCTTGCTTAATCAAGGAAGACTTGTATTGTTTTTCCACCATCACTTGAGTGTTTATCTGTGAGAGCACAGCAGGGACCCCTCCTTAACGTGCAGCGAGCGTACAGTAACACAGCTTTGCTGCTTACAGACAGGGTAACACCTGACACTTTGACCCCAAGTTGGGGTTAAGGAGCTTCGACTCTGAACATCAGAGAAAGATTGAGACGGACAGCTAGCAACAGAATGTGTGTGGCACAGCTGCAAACAGTGTCAACACAGACAGAAAGGCTAAAGCTCGACTGTTTTTAGTAGCAGTGCAAACATCTATAAACATGACACATTTTGACAGAGGTCCTGTAAATGCACAAGCTAACTACTGAGGAAAACGTCTTCTAGAAACCCCAGCACTCAATTCAGCTCAAGATCCCATAATTAGGAAGGATATTAAAATTTCACTGCATGCTCTTTAGTTAAACTTGTTTCTGGTTACACTTTGTCTATTCTGAGTGAATCTCCTCGAAACACGCCCCACGCTACGACTTAATCTAGACAGGCAGTCGCTTTCTGCCTCTTTACCTTGCGGGCTTCCATCTGGGCCTCCTGCTGGCAGCACTGCCGGCAAATAGGCTGGAGCTTGGTGAGGCTGAACTCCCCGAGCAGGTCACAGGAGCTGCACAGCAGGTTGCTGGAGAAGCCCAGCTCTCTGCAAGCCTCAGACGACAGCTCGGCACTGTACGCTGACAGCTGGAGGAAGGAAGGAGGACAGAGATAAAGGGAGGAAGAAACAAAAGGCAAAGTTTTTAAAAAGTGCTTACTTCTCATAGGCAGAGGTGTGACGATACAAAACTTGAACTACTTAACAAAAAAGTTGAAATTAGGGACTAATAAGTGGGTCATTCAATAGAATTTTAAAGTACTAGGACAACATAACTATATACATCATTACCATCAACCCAAGACTAAATTACTGTAATAAACAACCTTGTTTTTCTCCCCCTGCCACAGTGAATTAATCCACATCGGTAATTTGGCAGAGGTTTTATGCCAGATGCCCCTCCTGACATGCCCCTCCACAGTGACAGCGGCTTGTATCCCCACACTTCAGCAAAAATATATTTAAATACTCTCAAAACATTCTACTGTACTTCTGGCTTCTCCCTCTTTCCCAAAGGGGGTCGCCACGGCAGATGAATCTGCATATGTGATATGGTACCGATTTTACACCAGACACCCTTCCTAATACAACCTTCAAATATCTGGCCCTGTGCCTCCTCCCATTTGTGAACCGGGGACATTTGTCGTGAAGTGTGTAAATCGCTACACTATGGAGGACACTGTATTCTCAAAACCTTATTAGATATCATCGTTATATTGGGTAAAACTAAAGTTTATAATTTCTTAAAAGCAAAGCATACACTTCTTCTATTACAGTTTGTAGCATGTACCAATGGCTCAATCCAAGTCAGTACTTAAAAACATAGCAATCAAAAGTAAATACTATTTGATATGTTTCTATGGTGAAACCATTTTTGACTCCTATATAAAATAATTTAAATAAACTGAATCATTTAAACTTAGGCATTGCTTGTCCTTCAATGCAAAATCAAATAGAGACAGTGGTCTCGGTATGTCCTACTGTCATTGTCTACATAATGTAAAATATCGCAGAAACTTGAGCCAGCTATGGTACCTCTATACTTCAGTGTCTGTCTTTTAAAAACTGCCTGACAGAGTACCCCTAACCTGCCAGTGTGTGATACTTTAAAGTTGACCTATTAGACTTTTCCTTATTTTCCATCACATATAAAGCGTTATACTGGTGGATGCACACATTAAACATGGCCAAAGTTATAAACCTTCAGGCTTCAAACTGCTCTATATGCTCAGTTTCATACAGTTTTTTTCTATCCTAGGCCATAATGCCAAAGAAAATCTATATCCTTAATATGGTCTCAGGCACCCAATTCTGACTGTGCAGTTCACCTACCAGCTGTCTTACCCTTCTGTTTGCGAGGGGCAGCCATTGAGAGAAAAGTGGGCTTAAAGGGAGGGTGAAGGAAGCTAAAAATGGCTCTTTTCAGACAGTGAATGATCTGTTCCACCAAGGTCCAGTTTAAGATAAATGAGGATTACTTTAAACTGTAACAATGCAAATTACTTCTAGCGAAGTCTGAGATTGAAAATATGGAGCTGGAAATGAATATAAATTATTCACTTTAAATTAAGAGCCTCATAAACCAGATGCTTTGACTGTGATCCCCAAGGATGCACATCTATTTTTAAAAACCACTGATTAAAACATGCAGAGTTGTGCAAAAGTCTTTGGCAACCTTTCATTTATTTATATTTTGCTTAAAAAATGAGAAATGCATGCAACAATTTACTGAAATGTGCAACGATAAATATAAATAAAATACACAAGGCATAAGGCAAGATGCTCCTACACTGCTTCAATAGCACTGAGGTCCAGGCTCTGGGAAATTTGGATTCATTACTCCATGAAACTTGTTGCCACCTATTTTCAGTCCCGTTCTTGTGTAATTTGGTATACCTCAGCCTTTTGAACAATGATCTGAAGTCATTAGTAACGAATGTATAACAAATTTGTGAAAATCTGGACAAAAAAAGTTTACCTCTGGAGGTCAGTAGGATTTGAGGGTTAGAATATCTGAATCAGACTGAATAACACAAGACTGGGCTTCTGCCCATACTTGTGTGCCAATTTGCTTTCACAGCTTTTCCTTAGAAGATAATAAAGACGCCATAGCAGGAAGACATAACATACTCATTTACGCGTCAGCGTCCTCTCACATTTAACTACCTCACAAATAGTTTCACATTTATCTAAGTTACACTATTGCAGTTTTTTTGCTCTCTCTTTGAGACAATTAATCCCCTCCAACTTTAGCTGGAAAGACACAGTATCATTCAAGACTCTTGAAGCCAGACTCTTGTATTTTTTAAAATGGTCTGATGCAATAGTTCTCCAGGCTTTCTGAAGGTCTTTCAAAAATTTTCTCTGGACATTGGCTGCTTTTTCACTCATTTTCAGTTCAGTCCTTGTACCTGAACATTTTCAGAGGAATGTTTGTTGTTTGTTAAGCCACTTAACACTGAGCTATGAATCATTCAAGCATGAAAAAAAGACACCCAACCAAAGGATGAACCAGTGTTGTGTCTACACATAACAGACAACTTAGCAAAGAAATTATTTTATATTGTATCTTCAGGCACTTTGTAACAAGCAAATACACATAATTGGTTCTTATTTCTTTAGTTGAAGCAATGAAAAGTTTGAGAGGCATAAAATAATATTTTTTCACCAAGGTGACTCCCAAAGGGCCATTAGCCAAAACCTGGCATATCTCAGCAAGGTGCACGGTGTGTCCTTAATAAACTTTGTCCTCCACTGGACAAGCGGAGGACAAAAGAAGAAGTGGCAGGCCTAAAAAAACTTCAACAAGAGATTAACTGTATCTGAAAGTCACATCTTATAAGAAACAGGAAAAAAATCCAGCAAAGACAAGACACACAACCTGAGCTGCACAACCTGCATTGGGCCCTTCATCAGAAATGGTCAAAATGGAAAAGCGGCTGCCAAGAAACCATTCTTAAAGGTGGAAAACAGGGAAAAAAGGCTGAGGCATCCCAAATTACACAAGCACTGGATAGTAAAACAGTAGCAACAGTTCTTACTTAGTGATGAATTCAAATTTAAAATCTGAAATGTAATGTGGCTGTAGAAAAGCAGCAGTCATAGTTTCAGTCAGCTGCTTTCCAGGCTTCTGGAAGTGCACAGCCTGTGTGAGCTCGCTTACTGCTGTTGTAATCATGGCTAAAACTGACAAGAGCTGTTTGAGGTTTTATTCCCTCATATTAATCCATTTTGGTTTAACTCATCTAGTTTACTTGATATTTTGTTAAATACAAATTTGCACTGGCTGTTGGGAGAACAGATCAAAGGACTTTAAGTGAACAATGACGTTTAAGTACATCATTGTACTTCAGTATATCATTCTAAAATAGACATTTAAATAGTTTAAATATGGTAGCACGTGTAGGCAGTTATGCCATGTGTTCACATCTGCGCCTTGAGAAAATGTAGGAAGGGGGACCTAAACTATAAGAGCAGGAACCACTGAATTTGTGTACTCTGTGTAATTTAAGAATGAACAGTGTGTATATGAACACTCACAACGCTTAAGGAAGTATCTTGATCTAAATGTATTACTTTCGATTTTAGTATATACAATCCTGGGCTCACCCTCAGTTTCAGTTATTCTTTCTTTATGATAGAAAGAGAAAATACATGAGTGTACGCCAGGGGTCTTGAACCTGCAGCTCCTTTGCCCATGTCCAGTGGCTCCCTGCAGCTTAGACGAAAAAGCTAGGTGAATATGAAAATAATCCTCCTAATTTTGCTGAACCTTAACTGCAGCAGCTAGCATTGATATACATATATGGCTCATCTTATGTCCCCCTCACTATGAAAGTCGCACAGAAAAATGGAAGAATTTAACAGTGCACATACAGATTACTCTTCTGCCTGAAATGCCGCTGAACTTCGGTCAAAATCAAACAGAAAGCTTCCTGATTTTTGTCTACTTCTATTATATATAAAGCCGTAAGCCAATAATTGTTTTATTAATTGTTTAATCAAGCTCCTTATCATTTAAATCATTTGCACAAAAACAGGTAGAGAAAAATCTTTGATAGGCAGTGCCACCTTCACATAAGATACTGTATAAGAAGATATCATTCATTTATCCCAAAGTTAGATAAACACAAAAAACTGGGCATTAGAAGGTCCAAATATGTTTTGAGGCTCCATACAGATTTTTGGGGGGCGAAGAATTAAATGTTGTTTTCTCTCTCCCATAGCGTGTGCCTCTCTCTGCTCTCCTTTCTGTCTTCTCTGTTCCCTCACCCCCATCCTGTCGAGGCAGATGGCTGCCCCTCCCTGAGCCTGGTTCTGCCGGAGGTTTCTTCCTGTTAAAAGGGAGTTTTTCCTTCCCTCCGTTGCCAAGTGCTTGCTCATAGGGGATCATCGGATTGTTGGGGTTTTCCTTTTAACACTGTTGTATCTTTACCCTACAGTGTGAAGCGCCTCGAGGTGACTTTTGTTGTGAATTGGCGCTATATAAATAAAATTGAATTGAATTGAATTGAAAAGAATTCCTTACAAGTGGCTATTTTAATATTAAAGTTTGCTGACTCCTGGTGAAAGCAAACTGTAGCATCAGAACAGCAAACCTTCACCTGTATACACTTACTGTGTGCTTCTTTTAAAAGCCATCTGATATATACATGAGCTATGCATTGTATGTTGTGCCTTACTCTTGGTTTACTGGGATCCGGTCACCCTAGATCCTTTTTCATAGAAAAATGAGGGATGGCTCAAGACTTCTGCACAGCATTTTGAACCCTCTCATTGAGACACGGATTCCCCTCTAAAGGTTTCTTCTTGTGGGTTTAAGGTAGCACTGAGAGGAGCACAGGTTGAGACGGGTAAGAGCACATTTAGTACACCGGAAGTGTTTTCTTTTCTCGTCGCCTTTCTCTTCGAAAAAACACAGGGTTCGACAAACTACACAGGTTATAAGTAGCAACGAAAATAACCTAAGTAAGTCATGTTTTCCCGTCAGCGGTTTTCAGGATGAGCCACGTCAGTTTGAGCTCCGGGCGAAGCAGGATGCGCCTCATAAACCTCAACATTACCGTCAAACAGCGCGCAGCCCCGCCGCCGTTCAAACTCTCTGTAAGCGGGCCCGACAGCAGCCAACGCTGCCATTTCTCACGGTTAATAAACTCACCGTCTGAAGCAGCGAGAGGAGCCACAGGAGATACACCTCTCCCGACATTTTGGAGCCTGCTTTGTTAGCGAAACTACTATTAGGACCTCTGTAGTCCACAGAAGGGAGCCCCCCACCGCGCCTGACTGTTAAATCCTCTTAATGGTGATTTCTTTCTTCAGTTATTTTGCAGCTTAATGGCTTCACACCCTAATGAAATCTTCATAGATATTTTATTTACAAAAATTCAAAGTAATGAGGATATTTTCGTCTTGCATTATGCTTTTATCGCATTTTGGCATACGCCAAGCTCGCCCGAAACATTCTTCCTCGCCTCTATTGTTTCGTGGTCAGTAAAAGAAGCGCGACCCCTGCTGTCCGAGTCCGAGTTCCAATTGAGGAAAGGGTCCAATCCGAGTGGAAGAGACAGTGAGAGTCGACGAATAGAAAATCTCCGCCGTGTGTGGTGGACTGTTAGTACCGCCCAATGGCCTGAGTGGTAGTAGCAGTGTGTCCGTGGTGCGGCTGCGAGCACGGTGGATGGGACAGGGGTACGCAGGCGACAGCGGCTGGTACCATCGCTCCTATATCCCGGAGGGACGAATCCGCACTCTGGAGAAAGCCCCGGGGCTTTGCGACACCCCGCTGTTGAGAATTGACTGAGTGAAATAAGCAAACCGACTATGAACACATCGCATTTGAGATAGCCAAAGGATTTGAACGCTGGGAGATATCCAGAGAGAGAGAGAGAGAGAGAGAGAGAGAGAGAGAGAGGGCCATGCACACACTCTCAGCCGCTTTGTAACCACCGTCGTTGCTGTGTGTGTGTTTCCAGTGTCTCCTCCTCCTCCTCTGCTGAGCATGGACTGACCAACATCCCCCTCTGGATGATTTGATGGGGCTGCTCAGAGTCATGATGCCGCCCAAGTTGCAGCTTCTGGCGCTGCTGGCGTTCGCAGTGGCCATGTTCTTCCTGGAGAACCAGATCCAGAAGCTGGAGGAGTCCCGGGGAAAGCTCGGTAAGTTTTAGGGGCTGCAGCCCGACCCCGTCCTGCCACCACACGCAGGGGTCCCCGCAGTCTGTGCGTGAGGTCCTGTATAGATGTGGGCATCACCATTGTTGTTCATGTGGGTCCAGCACACATGCTTCATGTGGTTCAGACAAAGGTGGGAGCTGTGCTGCTGAACTTTGCATGACTGAGAAAAATATTGAACCATTCCGAGTATGTGAAGTGAAATCAATGCATGCAAATCGTGCCAGCCTCCCTTCCCATTTTTCCCGTGAGACAGACGAAAAGAAGCTTTTTAGTGTAACATGCACACTATTACATTCATTAGAGATTCATCTGACAGATATTCTTTACATCCCAAAAGATTGGGGTGCTGCGTAAAATATAAATAAAAAAAAAAACCGCAATGATTTGACAAACTCACAAGCCAATATTTTATTCACAAAAAAATGTCAAATGTTGAAAGTGAGACATTTTACTATTTCATGAAAAACACGAGTTCATCTTGAATTTGATGGCAGCAGCGGGTCTCAGAAAAGTTGGGATAAGGACAACAAAAGGCTGGAAAAGTACGTGGTACTGGAAAAAAAACAGCTGGAGAAACATGTTGCAACTAATGAAGTTAGCTGGCAACAAGCCAGTAATGTGACTGGGTATAAAAAAGAGCACCTTAGAGAGGCAGAGTCTTTCAGAAGTAAAGACGGACAGAGGTTGAGCAGTCTACCAAAAACTGTACAGATCGTGGAGCAATTTCAGAATAATGTTCCTCAGGGTAAAATTGCAAAGACTTTGACCGCACATAATATCATCACAAGTTGGAGGCATCTCTGAGGGCAAGAAATACAGCCGAAAACCAGAATTGGACGCTGGTGATCTTCAGGCCCTCAGGCGGCACTGCATTGCAAAACAGGCATAAAATAGTAAAATGTCTCACTTCCAACATTTGAAATGTTTTCTGTGTTCGTGTATGAGATTTGCAAATCATTGCATTGTGTTTTTGTTTATATTTTGCCTTTTTGGACTTGTATTTGAACTTTGTTCCTAATTATTTGGCATTTGCATGGTTGGAATTGTTGCAAATGATTGGAATTAACCATCACAGTTTCCTCAAGTCCAGCTAAAGATCCAAACCCTTAAAAATACTCAGTTTACACTGTTTAGAAAACACAGAAAAGCAGCAGAGATTTGGAAATCTTTACCAGCTTCTTCTTGGAAAATTCCATCAATTTTAATTCAGTGTCATAAAAGCTAATTTAGAGTGATATGACTTCAAACTGTGATGGTCAGGGTGGTGGGCCCTGAGTTAGGCTGTAAGTGGGGTATATATCACAGTGCTCACAGAACAGCAGCAGAAAACGGTTCCTTGCTTCAAATCCTTTTAGTAATATTTTGTATTCATTGGGGACACCACCCTGCTGCAAATCCTCTCCTGCCCCTTTACCAAACTCTTTCCCCTGATTGAAACGTGGCTGCTGCTGCCTTCAATTCCCTTTGCTGGCTCCCACTGTGGGCTCAGTCCCTGTAAAGATCTGGGACATTGCAGGATTATCTCTCTGGTGGCTCCACTTCAGGGAATTTTTTTAAAGTGGTGCAGACACTGTGAGAGTGCAGCCAGCGTACCTCAGGGGTTCACACCACATCTATTGAAGGGAAGGCAGCCAATGGACCTTTTGACATATCACAGCAGGAAAAGCACAGGTGTAATTCTGTACCATAGATCATGACAGGAATGGCTCCTGGTGGGGCTGACTCACTCATATGCCTTACAGGTGTGCTTAAAACTGGGGTAAGAAAAATGTTTTTGGCATCCTTAGACAAAAGAAATCCATCATGACATTTCAGCATATTGTAACTCAATTGGCTTGAAACAGAGTGAAACTTTTTCGCTTCCTCTAAGCTCTGTTTTCAGACTTTAAAATGTAACCCATGAAAAGAGAGTTTAGCCCTTTACAGCTCTTTTCAGACCACATCCTGTTAGTATCAAAAGAGTTATATAAAGCGCAGGAGAGCGCTATGTAGTAAGTAATTTGTGGTGCGAATTGGGTTAAGTAGAGGACCTTTACCTGGGAGAGCAGGGTTCCAATCTGTTGAAGGCAAAAATTACTGAGCAGGGACCTTGTTTAGACCTTGTCCCTTTGGGTGGGAGGGAAATTTCTAGTTTTCTGCCCCTTTCTGCTTTAAAGGAACAGAAAAATCACTCATGTTATTACTAGTACCTGTGTGGTTACCAGTAATGCCATGTAAGAGCTTGAAAATGTCTTTCACACTTGGAAGTTCCTGATAGAGATGCACATATTTTCAAATTCTGGGCAGATACAGATTTTTCCCCTGTTGTGCTAGGGAAATAAATAACTTTTTAATAAAAAAAAAAAAAAACTGACCCGTTTCAGCTCTTCATTCCACATTCTTAAAAAATATTTTTTAAATTAATAACTGATATGAATATTGTCACTGTCATTAGTCAATACTGTCTTATTTGGTGATATGCCAGTATCCCTCATTATGGTTTATATCAGCAATCACAGATATTTAGCAGATATTCTGCTGCATACCCAGTTCCTGTTCTGCCAGACAGCTTTCTTTCTGGTCAATTAGGTTCATTGGAGCTATCCTGGGAAATATATAGAATCTATGTATCGAACTGAGTCATTGAACCATAACAGCAACACGTATCAGCTACACAGCTGAAACTAAAAGCTGACTTTCTTTATCAGTCAGTTGATGAGTCATACATAGATGGCAAAATATGCCCCATGTAATATCCTAGCGCTGTAAGTGACCAGCAATCCAAAACCTACCTTGTATTTAGTCAGTTAAATGATAAGTCAGCTGACAGAAAATTAATTTGCAGCTATTTTAACAAACAAGTCAACTGTCTGTATTTCATGCAAAAATTCCATCTCACCTTCTCAAATGTGGGGTTTCTATCGCGCTTAAATAACAACGAATTGAATATCTTTATGTTTTGGCCATCACCTACAATTCCAGTACAGTGGTCAGTTTTCTGGAAACGCTCCGCAGATTATTGGATGGTGATAATAGTTGCATTTCTTGTGACATAATAAATAGAGATGCATGTGATCAATAATTGTGCATAATTTTCAGTTGACTGATTGATTGTCAAGTTTAGTGGTGATTCAAAAAGGCAATTGAACATTAGTTTTCTTAGAAGTGGATATTATTTTTGAGTAGATCAACTGATATAGCCGCGGGTTTTGGTCGATGTTTTCAAATGGGATTATTTTTATTATGCCTCCGCCTCTGAGGCATTATGTTTTTTGGGTTGTCTATCCGTCCATCTCTTACAGAGCTTGTTACCAATACAGGAGCTGACTTGTTTGTTGGAGCCTTACTAAACTTTGTGTGGTTAATACCTATGATGGGTAGAACATCTGGTAACATTTACAAAGTTGTGGGATGAAAGGTCAAGGTCAAACAGTGTCAGATTTAACCCTTTCATGCATGGTCGTCACTTTCTTTAAGATGCATGTGCTTTGTTACAATAGTGGCATATCAGCCAACTTTGGTCAGTAGCTTTTGTTTTTAGAGTGCTTTATAAGTAAAGTTCGCTTGGCTTGGTTAACGCAGTTCTTGACTGAAAATGTCATAATTCATGCATGAAGGGGTTAAGGCGGAGGCATGCCAGCAAAGTTCTAGGTATTTCATCTGTTCTGACTTCTGGTCAGAAAAAGCAAAGAATTTAAGTGGACTGGTACTTGGGCAGCACTTTTCTACTCTGATTGAGCACTCAAAGCACTTTTTACTACAAGCCTCTTTCACCCATTCATATATGCGTTCACACAGCACTTCTAATTCGGGGTTCAGTCTCCTGCCGAAGGACATCTTGGCACGTAGACTAGAGGAGCTGCTAATCGAACCACCAACCCTCTGGTTAGACAACCTGCTCTACCTCCTGAGACTCAGCCAGTCCATAAAGTGCATTGTCTTTGCTTTGGCAAATTGTGTTGGTCATTTTTACAGCTGATGTGGGAGAAATGTATTTGTTACTGATTAATATACTGAATATTATACGTGTATGTTCATCATGTTTAATCATGCTCTGTGGTCGCATCTCCTTTGTCAACTTAGGCTGACCTCAGCCTTTCACATACTTTTCAAAGAAAGAACACTGGAAATTACTGCATTTTGGCTTCATTGCTAGACAAAGCCCTAAGTGCTTTTTGTCAGGATCAGCACTAACTAGGTTGCCTGTTTTTCTCTCTGCTTGGAGGTCTGAGGTGTAATAGAAACCATAAAGTTGGAAATATACTGTAGCTTCATTTTATGTGTTTTGTCTCAAGAAACACGTTTAGAGAGCTGCATGTGTGTGAAAGCTGTTACACGACTCTGAGAGACAACTGCTTCTTTGGAATTCACTTTATTAATGAGATTCGTATGACATCTGGTTCATTTGGATAAAACATAATCAATAGATGTTGAACACTCAAAATGTTAATTCTTGGACTCTACTAGAGTAGGTTTGCAGAATTTGCAGATGAAAATAATTATTAGTTACCTTATACTGGGGCTTGTTGGAGTCTCTTAGATCATCCACTGAGTGAAACTAGCTTGTCTAGTTTTTTCCTGGAAGACAACTTTCTTTTGATTGACTGCACCTTGCAAACAGAAGATTTGAACAGCACATGGGTGGGGCTTCTGTGCTCATAGCCAGAATGGTGTGCTTAAACATTTCTGAATGGCATTGAACCTTGAAGCAGATGGCCCTGCAGTAGCAGAAGACCACACCAGGTGCCACCCCCTGTCAGCTAAGAACATGAAAATGAGGTTACAACTCACACTGGCTCACCAACACTGGACAACAGAAGAATGGAAAAATCTTCCCTTTTTTGATGAGACTCAATTTCTGCTGTGACATTCAGATGGTTGTGTCAGAATTTGGTGTAAACAGAATGAAAGTATGTATCCATCCTGCCGTGTATCAGAGGTTCAGGGTGGTGATAATGGTGTAGTGGTGTGAGGGATATTTTCTTGGCATACTTTGGGTCCCTTAGTACCGATTGAGCATCATTTAAACACCACACCCTACCTGAATATTGTTGCTGAACACGTCCATCCCTTTATGACCCCAGTGTCCCCATCTTCTGATGGATAACGCACCATGTGACAAAGCGCAAATTCCCTCAAACTGGTTTCTTGAAGATGATAATGAGTTGACTGTACTAAAATGGTTTCCACAGTCACCAGATCTCAACCCAGTAGAGCACCTTTGGGATGTAGTGGAACAGGAAATTCGCATCATGGATGTGCAGCTGGCAAAGCTTCAACAACTGCACGGTGTTATAATGCTCAATATGGTCCAGAATTTCTGAGGAATGTTTCCAGCACCTTGCTGAATCTATGCCACAAAGAATGAAGGCAAAATCAAGTCTAATCTGGTACTAGCAATTTGTACCTGATAAAATGGCCAGTGATGGTATGTGACAAAAAAATAAGGAAATCATAGTAGGTCCACTTTCTTCTTCTTCTTTCGGCTGCTCTTGTTAGGGGTCGCCACAGTGGATCATCTGCCTCCATCTCACCCTATCCCTTGCATCCTCTACCCTCACACCAACCCTCTGCATGTCCTCCTTCACTGCATCCATGAATCTTCTCTGTGGTCTTCCTGTCCCTCTGATGTACTTATTCCTAGTCCTGTCCATCCTGGTCACTCCCAGGACATAGTAGGTCCACTTTAAGGGTAATCTCTTAATAGGTGAGTTGTTGCTGGAAAACTTCCAGGCTAGATTGTAACTAAAATGGTTAATAGGTGTATTAATTGAATAAAGCATTCCAGCTGAGATTTCACATGCTGGAACAATCTGTAGTCTTGTAGGTATAGATGGCTATATTGGACTGTGACATACAGTAGTTTACTGCTGCTGTAAAAAAAAAAAAAAACCTATATTTTACATCCAGCGAAACCCCAAGCGTGCACACACACACACACACACACACACACGCTCCCAAAGCTGAAACACAACCTGAGAGGCCTTTCCCCTGACCGCCCACCACCATGAGAATCTGTTGACTTGGCAAAAAGCAGTCTGATGGATGACGAGACCGGGCACACGTCTGTATACCAGAGCTCCGAATTATGTGCTGCATAGCCAAATAGTTGTGGCTGATGCTTTCACGTGCTGACAGAAAGCCACAGGGCCGGTCACATTACCAGGTACGCCTGCTGCAGGTCCATCTGTGCAACAATAAAAAAAAGCAGATGGAGTCCAAATCTAGTTGTTACATGATATGGGGGAGGGGGATATGATATGTCTGAAATATGAAGCTGTGTGTGACCATCCTGTGTCATCTTTTTACATGTTTGGTATTAACTTTTAGTGGAACTGAATAACCAGCACCTACTCCTCACAGCGTGGGATCGTATTGCACGACATGCAGGTTGAATCACTTCCCCCATTAGACACTTCCCGCAGGGCAGACAAGCTGTGATTTGCTTCCAAGCTAATCGTCATCCCCATGTTTCACTGAGAAGCTTCCTGCGTTACAAACATGCCGTCATAACAGCTGCGTGTCCTGCTGTGGGCTTAATCTATTATTCTGACAATATTTCTCTCCGGCTGCTCACTGACACCTCTGCCGACCAGGTCAACAGTAAAGCAGACTGATTGTGCAGGGATAGATGGATGGATGGATGGAAATAAAGTTTCTTTAATAAAGAGCCACACAAAGGCATCCAAGGCTTCACTTTCCCTGTCAGGGTTGCCATTAATTTTCTCTCAGTTCAGGCCTCACCTTGAAGAATTCCACTCTATTTTATTAAAAAGTTTGAGGCTGAAAATCAGGAGGCAGCAGGAGAGAAACACTGAATTTGATTCAGCAGTGACTGGATCTTCTCCTGAAGTTGAGAAAATGAAATTGGGTGGTTGAAAGTTGAAGCCAAACGAGACACATTTTCCCAAGCCTGAACTTTTTAAAGAGAAATGCAGTTTCTCTTTAAGAAAACTGTTCACTATAAATGATCATGGCAAAGATTTTGATGTAAATGGTGCAGTTGAATAATTTGTATTTGTTAAAACTGCGAGTGCCTCCTTTTTGTTGGAAATATTTTTGATAAATGGATACCAGTGCCTTTCACTTTCTGGAACACTTTCTTCTTTTCCCATCTTTTCTGCCTGAAAGCATGTTCATTACACAGCTGAGTGCATCATTATTTGTGTCTGTCCTTGCTACCTGCTTTTATAAATTGAAGCCACACTAAACTTATTTCCTCAGGGAGAATATTCATAAACATGGAGAGCTTTTATTCTAGAAAGTCACAGCTTTTCAACAGCTTTTATACTCATTTTGAAGCTTTCAAATTAGTCAAAAACAAGTCATAGGTATGCGGCTATATGTGGTGGTTTATTTCTAGAAGTTGGTTACATATTGAGGGGTGTATAAACAGGAACATTGCTTATGAGTCTGTCACCCCATGGCCCTTGTAACTGGAGAAAAAAAGACCTCTTCAACTCTCTGCCCTGCAGGCTATGTGAGGACTGCGTGTCTCCCAGCAGGGCACAAGCTCAAAGACTTTTTCCCCCTCAGCATCATCACTTTTATCTGCTGGCCATTATTCACCCTGATTAAAGGAATTCAATTTCCATCTGTTGCAAGGTGATATTTAGTTCCAGACACAAGCGGGACTGTGATGAGCTCAGAGAGACAAGAGCGATGTTGTTGAATGCAGAAGAAGGAATCTCTGGAAATGAGCTTTTGCTCATTGTCAGCGTGTTTGCAGAGCTGACGCAAGACGTTTAAGCATTCATTTGTTGCCGCAGCCCATCGCTCCAGGGCCTGCATTTGAGTTTGACTTTGATTGTTATGCCGGGCACTCACAGCCCACCCTCATACTCCAGTGCTGAGGGACCCGAGGGATGTGGTGAGGAATTTGCTCTTGAAAGGACATCGGTCAGACACCGCTACCCTCATGCACACTTTGTACAGACTTTAATTAGGTGCCTTTATACCTTTTGAGCCAGCCTGCTGCTGTTGCTCATCCTGTTTCTTATATTGGAGATGGAGCTGCACTTGTGTTTGAAATGTTTCTCTTTTTATGTCTCTTTTTACTCCTACACATTTGTCAAGTAGGTATCAACTGGTGTCTGTGACTCACTTGACACCAAATGGTGGCTTCCTTTCTAAAGTTAATTGGTGACACATTGACAGCACTCAACTAGACCCGACTCCGTATTCAGACCTCAACCTAAAATTCTAACTTGTCTTTACATTTCTTTTCTTGCCCTTTCTTTGGGTATGGCACTCGGATTCCCTTTGAACTCTCCCTGACACCCTACGTCTCTGTTTTTAGCTTCCCTAAGGGGTATAAAGGGTGCACGAGTCATTTGCTTTCACTCTGCACCTTGGCATCAGCTACCACAAGCAGCCGGTAGCATCCATCACCTGGACCTGCCTGCTCAGTCACTCTCTGAAACATGCCATTTGAGCAGCTAATGGAGGGAAGCCCACAGCAGAGATGGGCATAGGTGTCAGGGATGGATTTGTTATGGGAGATGGGGAGGCAGAGTATACTAATAGTCATACTGGGCTTTTTGCTGTATTGTTAGAAGCAGGCTTTGATTGGGGCTGTGGATTTATAGCCCCTGGCGTGCACTTTGTTTGACAGAAAATGTGTTCCTGCAAAGTGGCGCGCACAGAAGCAACCAGAGTCGGCTCTGCATTTGCTGCTGTAGCAAGATGACAGACAGGCTAATCAGGGTGTTATGGACGGTCTCACACTCTGGATGTAATTGGAGGCTGTTCTAGAAGAGCAACCCTTTCTACTAGCACCCATCACTCCACTCAGCTGGCGTGTTCCTAGTACTCCCTCCCCACCTCCCCGCCTCCTCACAAACTCTGACTGTCTTCATCTTTCCAGTGTCACTGTTGGGCAGAGGTGTCAGCTCACTCAGCATGACAAAACTGGCTTTAAATATCATGTGACGCCAAAAGCCTGCAGGCTGTGTTATATTGACCAAGCTCATTTTGACAAGTGGAGCTGTGACTGACAGCTGTCGAGCTATTATTCAGTTACAATGGAAATGTGGAAAAGCACAAAAATGAACACTGATTCTGAATGCACATCAATGTGTTAGGGTCTTTTAAGGTAAAAAAAATATATTAACTAATATGTAGTCTCTAAATTTTCAGGATTAAAGGTCTAACATTATAAAGTTGTATGTTCGCGAGGGAGAAAAAAAAAACTGACAAGGGGGATGATCCTGTTTGACTTTGCAGAGTGAACAATAATTTGTGATCTTAGGCCAGAATCACTTTATTAATATTATGCTTCCACCGTGGGGGCATTATGTTGTCAGGTTGTCCATCCCTCTGTTGGCCTGTTAAAAATCTTGTCCCCACTGCAGGAGTGGACTTGTTTGCTGCATCGTTACCAAACTTTGCGTGGTTAATACTAATGATGGGTAGAAGTTCTGATAACATTTATGATATTGTGGGGTCAGATTAAAGGCGGAGGCATACTGGCCATGTTTTAGGCATTTCATTATTTATACATACTCACTTTGAGGAGACACTGCCGCAAGTTGGAGCTTTTCCCAAATATAAATACTGATTTGTAAGGCTTCAGATGCAGCCTGGCTCCACACTGTTGCAGCTCCTCGTTAACATGTGTCTGTGCTGTGGCATTTATTGGTGGCTCCTCTATGAAAACAAATAGTGTTCCTATAAAATTTGCAACTTTAATCTCACAGAATGTTTAAGTGTCATCTATGGTGTAGTAGTTTACACATTTGCTTTGCACACAAAAGGTACCCATTTTGCATCGGGAAGGAGATGCAAGCCCATCTTGAGAGGTTCACAAGCCAGTGTACACCTAGTCCTAGACGTTGGATAATTGGGAGAGCTTTGCCAGGAAAGGCATCCAGTGCAAAATCTGTAACAAATCACACATGCAGATTCATCTGCTGTGGCGACACCTTAAGGAAAAAAGAGGAAAAGCCAAAAGTATCTAATCTTGTAGACTATTTAAGATTTGTGAGTTTCGTTCCCCCCTATTTGTTGTAAAATATTCCTTTAATAATGGAAGTATTCCTTCAGTTCTATAAGCATTTTCTGTTAAGCTCCAGTTGTGCTAATATATCAACATACTAATGAGGCTTTTATACATATCAGAAATAATCAGTTTTTTCTTTACACTGTTTTATTTTAAAATGATCTTAAAAGCTACATAGTCAGATTTAGACCTGCGGTGTGAGCACCGGGTCGTATGTAGTGACTTTGGGCTTTTGACAGACAATGGAGCCTGCGGTTGTAAACACGTGACAGCAGGTGTCAGTTATCTCGTTTCTTCTCTGCAGAATGAGCAGGGTTTTCTTTCTCTCCCCAGCGCCATTCAGTGCCTCTTCTGACAGAGTAACAGCAAGTGGCAAATAAAACCCTGTCACGATAATGACTTATAATGACATTGCTTTCATCCAGCTCTTTCTGGATCAATACTTGTAAACAACTTCTTTATTTGCTCGCTGAGCCCCTTTTGTGATATTCAAATCCCTCTTGTGTTTTACTAACCCCATTGGACGAGCGCACGAAATGAGGGTAGCTGCTGCTGGCTTTGGAAATAAGGATGAGGAAGCGAAGAGGAGGGGACGTGGAGTGAAATGAAAGAGATGATTTAATTTTCATTGTCACACAAAAATATTTAAAGCCCTGGCTGGTGAAAATCATAAGCCTCTATAGAGGGGGAAAAAAGGAAATGAAAAAAGCAAGCCTGCAGCATTTTTACAACCCATTTCATCAGAGCACAGAGGGATGTAGGAGGAAGGAAGACTGAGCATTGGTGTCCTTGTTCTTCCTCAGCCCCTGGTTTAACTTTGCTCCTAATTGTTGCAGAGTGGGCTTAAAGCTGCCTTGAGCACATTTACCTGTAACACGTCCAACACCAGGCATCCTCGGGAATCAAGTGTTAATTTGATGCCGCCACGCTGTTTCCAGCCAGACTTCTCTTCTTTTATACACATCGGTGCATCCTTGTCTCTATTTTTCTTCTTTCTTTCTTTGCACGTTTTTCTTTTCATCTCGTTAACAGTGGTGGGAACAGCATTGCCAAGGCACCTGCCATTAAACTAGAAAGTTTATCAGACAGAATACAAATAAGTAAAAACATCTGTGTTGTGAATGTGCAGCACTTACTGGGGTTGCTAAATGTACAGCTACCACACTTAGCCCATCCGCTACTGTGGGAGGATAAGTACATTTGTTTTCCTGAATCCCTTTCTGTTTTTCATTGACTTCTGCTCAGTCACTGAATGCTACCCACCACATTGATTGATCAAGCAGTTTTTTTTTGTTTTTTAGTCTAGTGTCTGCGTCTGCCCTGTCCTACTCCCCCTGGCCAATACTAATGCGCTAGGCCAGCACACTGGATTAGATTGTTGCTAATTTTGACCTCATCAAAGAGACTGGATATTGGCTCGATGTGATTGATCAATGCTACATGTGAGGGCTGGCTGAGCAGTGAAGGGAGTAATAACTGGTCTTTGAACTGTTCAACAGTCAAGTTTCCTTTGATTCCCTTTTTTCTTTACAGCAGTGGATTAGTGTAGTTTATTTGCAGTGTAGACATTACTAAGTGTATTAATAAGAAGGAGCATAATCTCCAACTGCTTAAAATCAACTCCTCCTCCAAACATCACCCAAATCTCTCCCTCCTTTGTGTCACACTTGGCACAACCCCCCACCAAGGAAGATGACCATAAAAGGAGTTCAGCTGGGCATGGATGGGTTTGGCAGTTCAAAGTATACTGTATAAGCATTGTGGAGGAGAGATGAGAGACAAAAAAGACTGGGTGAACTGAGAGAAAGTGAGATTAAGAAATCGCTTTTCTGGATAGTGTCTTGGGCCCAAACAGGCAGCATTAATATGTGTTTTTTTTTATGGCAGGAGAAACACGGATTTCTGGAGAAAACCCACATAAGCGTGGGGAGAACATTGAAACTCCACGCCAAAGGGCCCTAACCACTGAGCTGCCGTGCTGCCGAATGTTAAAATGTCAATATTTTTATCAGACTTTGATTAGAAACTCATGCAACCTTGGCAGCAATACATAAACAATGCAGCTATAATAAAAAGCTTTCATCTCCAACAGTTACCTAAGACACCTACAGTATGGTGTGAAAAAGAGGTTAGAGCCACCCCATTATAATACATTATGTCTTCTTACAGTGTTTTTAAAAATGTAAACTCAGTTTTATAAATGTTGACAATGGACTAATATTTATACAGCACGCTTCTACTTCCACTGAGTCCTCAAAGTGCTTTTTACACTACCAGCCCCAGCTGTCCCAAATACTGAGCGACACAGTTAAAATGTGCACAAGCTTTAAAATCAAGTTGCTCTCTTAGCGTTTACATCTATTAGGACTGCCACCTACAGTCACTCAATGATTAGTCTTGTCATCGCTTGTTAATTTCATTTAGTGATTAGGTGCTAGTTACATAAGTTCACATTATCCTTGCAAATGGCATGTAATTAAACTAGTATTGTAATATGACCTAAATAAAAGAAATAGTCATGCAACCCCCCCCCAAAAAAAAAAACCCCAGTGAATACAGTAACAAAATATGAGCAGTTCAAGGCTGAACAGCCCTATCTCACAATGTTGAATTATCCTTCAGAAAAATCCTGGATCCAGATCTGGATCCGGATCAACTGCAAAAGAGGTGAGCCAAGTCCCACCACTAGTAAAATTTTCAAGCCAATCTGTCTGTTACTTTTCTCTGACAACAAACAAACAAACTGAACCAAAAACATAACCTCCTTGGCGGACATAATTATTTTCTCAGCCACACTGTGCTTTCATGCTTTCGCTTGCAGTGTTATTACATATAGTATTTGTTATATAACATGAAAGTTCATATAATGACCTGTAAATCAGAATATAAATACTTTTTTTGTATTACATTCAGTACATATATCAGTGTTCAGGTGGCCTGGGAGGCTATACTATATGAAGAGTAACTTGGCAGACCCAGTCCTCCTTTTGTAGGTATTCTACACCATAGACTATGTATTAAAGATGTACGTAGGCACTGTCATGTCACCCATTGTTTAGAGAAGTACTTTTTTGACGACTGCAGTTTGGCTTTTTGGCTTTTGCAACCTTGGTTTTTTTGGAGACAGAAATGACCTTATTTAAACCATATCTAAGATGACATTAAGTGCTAAGTCAACAGTTAACGCTCACTAGCTGGGTAAAAATAACAAGAATTTCACTCTCTGAAAACTGAGCACAGACCTTCAGGATGGTCTGTCAGTATAACTGATGGCACCGCTGGCTTTTATTTGATGGCTCATTCAAATAAACATGGCCCAAAAGGCACCAACACTGCAACTACTGTTCAGAGGTTCAATTTGCTGATTACACTTGACTGTGTCTGTATCCAGTGTCTCTGAATAATGCAAATTGCAAGTGGGGTGAGATGGAGGCAGATGATCCACTGTGGCGACCCCTAACGGCAGCAGCCGAAAGAAGAAGAAGAAGAGGCTAGTGGTGGGTTAGTTAGTTACAGAAACCAGAACCATTTTTGTACCAGGCCGTAAACATGTTTATTTCTGTAAAGTTGGGCAGTCAGAGTTTTCAGTGTCAGAAGGGGGCTGTCTTTTTATCTGGTTAGATTGCCATAGTAACTTATGCTGAACATAAAGCCTAGTCCAGAGTAGGTTATGTTTAGTGCTTTGGTTTAAAATCAGCTGGAAGCGCAAAGTTTTCACTGATTCTTATATGTACAGAATGTGTTAAATGTGACATAGATTCACTGCTGAATGAATGATTAATATATGCAACTCGTTAAACTGTATCTTACTAACACAGCTGAATAAAGCCCACTTTTAAAGTGAATGCAGTACAAACTATGTGAGTCGCATTGTTACTGGAATTTACGTGTATTCAGTTGGTGATGCAGAAAATGTATGATTCTTATTCTAAATCTACATCATCAAATCTTGCTTCCTTTTTTTACAAGCAAAGCATCGTTTTAGTCTGAGGTTTGCACAGCTGCTAACCTGAAGATCCTAAAGGCATGCCAACATTTTTCATTAGTATTCCCTAAAATCTGGGGGGAAATGTGTTTTTTCAGAGGTTTGTATCTGTAAAATCGGTCAAATTTCCTTGTTAATATTGCTGTCAGCGTGATGCAGATTAAAGGATTCCTATGTTAACTCAGAGTTTCTGCCATCTGGATTGTGTTTTGTGCAGTAAGACATTTTAGTACGCAAGTCAAACTGTAAAAGTCTAAAAAAGTGACTCAGATTATTTTAGCAGCACCTTAAGAAGTGATGTGTACTCATACTCTTGCATGACCTTACACACAGAGGAAAGTTTCATATCGATCCACGTAGTGAGGTTTGTAGTCTTTAAACTGTAAATAGAAAACAACACTTGTCGTGAACCAGGACTCAGTGCTGACCAAAATCCAGAGTTTAGACTTGCAACTAAAGAGCAGAGTGAGCCCTGATCTCCTGCTGGTGAACAGTACAACACCCTCATTTGATAGACGGCCTGCAGATGCAAAATGTAATGAGATAAATGAAGAAACACACAGATAAGCCTGCAGAGATTAAGTGATCTCTGAACAGAGATGTTCTGTATAACGTCACTGTGTGCCACCTTCCTGTGTGGGACATATTCTCTGCAGTGTTCACCTGTCCCTCCCACTCATCATTAAACCTATGAATAACTGTTGTCAGCGCCATCTAATAGAGTGTGGAGTTTTCCCTGGACTCTCATATATGCATTATTAATTATGTGTTACAGGGCCAAGAGACAGAGAAGCAAAGGCAACATCGGATATCTGGGTTGTAGCTTGCAACCAGATCTGCGCTGTTATGCAAACATTGTTGTTATATTGGGATATGAAGGCTTTGAGCAAGATTATAAATCTATATGCATTCAGCCATTTCAGGTTTCTCCCTATTGATATGCACAGATTTGACTGCAGTGTTTGTGTGAAGCAGTGACAGAGACCTTCCGGCTGTGGTTTCTTTCTCTCCTTTTAGCAAATGCATTTGCTGGCTCTTCCTCTTGACAAGAGTTACCCAGATATTTTCTCCTTCTTTTGAAGCAAAACTGCCTCTGAAAACGTTGGCTAATTCCCACTGCTTAGTCATTGACAATCTGTGCCAAGATGAGATCTGTTCCAATCACCCCCCCCCATCATCTCCCCTCCTCTCCACAACCTGTCAGACCCGCCTTTACTTAACAAGGCAGGGGAATGATGGGATCTGCCATCTGTGTAAATTGCTCCATAATCTCATCTGACTTGCTGTTTCTGATGAAGCAGACAGAACATGGCCCCCTTTACTCTTTCAGTTTTTCCAGACATTATTGGCTCACCTGTCAGACAGCACTGCTGGCTTCGATCGTACAAAAGACATATTAGGGTGGAAAATGGCAGGTTGAACCATGATGATTATCATCTCCATCTATCCTCAATTGTTATCATTAGTGCAGAGACATGCCTTGCATTTAGACTAGGAGATAAAAATGGACCACACGTGTTTGGAGCTGACTTAGTGTGCCATTGAGTTTAGTCCTGTTTCTTTTCATCTGTATTTCAACTTCCAAATGAAGCCTGCGTTTTACAAGCCTTTTCTCTTTTTAAGTTTACAGTCTGAACATCTTCCTCCTATGACATTCAATGGAGTAATTGTGAACTCAAGACCCCAGACCACTTAACCACAGTCTACACTGTGCAGTCCGTCAGCGCTGACAAGGGTGCGTTTTGTGTTGCAGCCGCATCTGAGGAATGCTTTGTCGGCACTTTCTGACAGAGACGCGCTTCTTTTCAGAATGCTACTTTTGTCGGAAAGGGGGAAAAAAATTTGTTTTCAGGCATTACTGGAGGATATGTGACCTTTACGTGGATTGTTTGTGGTGAATTAAATCCCAGGACCAAGCAGATAAAGCAGCAGCATCTCTCTGGAGGATGGAGCGCTTCCCTTGCCCTCCAGTCATTGTTGGTGGCTCATGACCTTAACAGCATGTCTCCCCTCCTCCCTGTATTTTCCTCACCTTTCTTGCCCCTCTCTGCAAAACTACCGTGAAAGCCTTAACAATGACAAAACCTCTTTGGTGTGCATTCCCAGAGCCTCGCAAAACAGCAGTGCCAGGTCCTGGACGGGAAGTATCACGTCACTGTGAAACCTCTTATTTATTAGGATCCGTAATGTAGCCAGACATTTTATTTTCACACGTCACCTCGCAGGCTGGTTTGAAATAGTGAAGCCATCCTGTTACTTATATTGAAATCTGACTTTGATCCATTGTTCCCCATCATTTACAGCATTCCTAATCAAACAGTCTCCCTTTTAGGATGACAGACAACAGACCAAATAGAGACTCCTTACATATATCTGCAGACAAAATAGTTTCATTTACATCTAGTCAAAGGTTGACTGGAATTTTCATGGTTATATATCAGTAAAGAATGGCTTGTCTTGGGACTTATAATAGATAGATTTTTAGAGAAAAGATGGGCGTAGCAACCATTAAGCTACCCACTGGTTTGTTGACTGCCATTTGGAAGCCTCAGCTAACGCCAGATGGCTTGGTTGGCAAGGTGTAACCTTAGATTATATAGATGTATTGCACAAGACTCATATAGTCATGTGAAAAAGTAAGTCTTCACAGGACTCTATGCAGTCATGAAATATTGAATGAAAATATACCCCATAATTTAATAGTTTGTAGAACAAACTTTAGGGCAGTAACTTCAAGTAATTTTTATTAACCTTTATTTAACCAGGAAGTGAACTCTTGAGAATCTCTTTTGCGAGAGTGTCCTGGGCTGACGGGCAGCATTACTCTGGCATGTTTTTCAATGGCAGGAGAAACCGGTGCACCCGGAGAAAACCTGTGCAAGCACTTCTTTGCAACGTTGCTTCGGTTCATTACGGTTTGCTGGTGTACATTTATGCACAGCTCTGTTAATGTTCCATCGCAAGATTTCAATCGGGTTGAGGGCTGGACTTTGACGGGGCCATAGCAAAACCTTGATTCTTATCTTTTTTTCAGCCATTCTGTAGTAGATTTCCTGGTGTGTTTGGGATCATTGTCCTGTTGCTAACCCAATTTGGGCCTCACATTGACTCCAGAATACTTTGGTATACATAGCAGTCCATGGTCAACTCAGTGACTGCGAGGTACCCAGGTCCCGTGGCTACAAAACAGGTGCAAACCATCACCCCTCTTACAGTCATAGGGCGAGAGGCGGGGTAGACTCTCAACAGGTCACCACTGTGTCGCAGAGCTGACTTACAGAGACAGATAACAGAAACCAGCGTGCCCGGAGAGAACCCACATAGGCATAAGAAGAGGTTTTTCTCTGAGAATTGCTTGAATTTGTTGGGGCATCCACTTCTTGGAAGAAGCACAGACTTCTTGTGTGGTCTTTTAGCAAACTCACAAACACACACACAGTTAGTCCCATAATTTATCAGAGAATTCATAAATCAGAATCAGAATACTTAATTAATCCCAGGGGGGAAATTCTATAAAAATGTTGAATAAGGCACCAACAACACAAGAATATTCCTGAGGCACAGGGCAGTGATTTGAATTAACTAAGGTGAAGCCTAACAGGCTGCTAAGGGCTGTAAGCAACTTTAAGTCTCAATGCAATTTATCATACAAAATGTATTCCCCCTTGCATCAATTGCAAAATGGTTCATGCTACAAGGCTGTAAGCATACCCGTTTCTCCTATAAAGTTGCACATTTAAAAGTGGGTGTCTGTGGGAATTGACTCATGTTTGATGTCAGCCCCAAGCGGAAATTCAAGAAATCGCAGTTTTTGGCACTTTGGTGTTCACTTATCATGATTAGCTAATCTCGTTGCTCTGTCTCGTAAAAGGTCTTTGTGTTAAAACACAATTTAAAGACCTGTAGTTGTTTAGCTTAGCTTATTCTGTTGCATTCTGCATATTTCTAGAAAAAAAATTACATTAGTATCATTTGACCTCTTGGCCTCTTGGGGCAACTGAACAAGCCATAAATAAAATGCTGACTTGATGACATCCGGTACTCATTAATAAAATGTGCCCTTTACTTTTACCTGTAGTTTGGGCTCTGCCGGCTCACGTAGATTATATCTGCTCTGTTAGCTGCTAATACTCAGCCAAAGGCTGGGGGTAAACAGAAGCCCATCAGCAAACATGTTTATGCTGGTCTGTCTTAAACTGTGATCAGATTCTCTAGCCACATTTTTGTCTGTCTCCATCTCAGACCTGGCTGGTCCTTGTCTCTCTTCTTCTCTCCCCCACCCAAACCCCCACCTCCCTCTGTCTCCCCCAGCTGTAAGCCACTGTGGAGGACCGACCACTGAATGAGACCTTTCTTTGAGCATCAATGTTGCACTTGTGTGTCAAATCCAGCAGGAAAAAAATACAAGAGTGTTAGCAATTACCCCATTTCCTGAACACTTTACTGTTGTACACTGTTGTATTTTTTTTTCTTCTCTGAAGCGATGGGAAAATACATGGAATACAGCATAAAAAGTTTGCATGTGTAGTTTTAAAGTTTACCGGGAGTTTGATGTGCTCCAGTGTGCGTGGGTTTTGTACGTCTCTGTTCTTGCCTGTCATTCTGAACTCATTTGAAAGCATTTTGAATGCGCCAAACACATTCACAATCACTTAATGAAAACGGCCTCGTTTATCTGTCTGTGTTCACGTCTCTGTGGCTGCCAGCAGCTCTGAAAAGCTGCACTAACAGATTCCTCTCACAGCATGTTTCATATTCCTTGTCATCACTTAAATAACAATGGCAATGCAGGTTTGGCTCCGTTTGGTCAGGCCTGAATCTCTCCCTGTCAGTGTGCCTTTACTTCTGTTTCCACTCATGATCCACTCTGCTAAATGCTTCCAAAGGCTGAATTATATGACAGATTTGGAAATGGACAGTTTATCCAAATGTTCATGAGTGCTGCAGTGGTGACATAACTGTCCCCCTGGAAACCTGGCACTGCAAAACAGTAGCGTGCCTCAATGTCTATATAGAGGGGGACAGGGAGAAATGGCACCAGCAGCAGCAGACCAACTCGATTTTTATACAGCAGCAGCCTGGATCTCCTTCCTGTCATCCTTCATTGATTTTGCAATCCGCCGGCATCCAAGCAGAACCATACAAGCCATACACCTCAGTCTGCCGCTCATAGCCAATCTCTATTACCCACCTAGCTCAAGGCTTCGGTTCGAGGGGCTAACCTTCTTTGGGGAAGAAGCAGAGAGAGGGAGAGAGCTCCAACTGGCGGATCGGAGCAATGATAGATTTATGAGCTGCTTGGAGAACGGATCATCTTCTCTCCCCCACTTTTATTATACCATCAGATCTGACGTGATAGCAATAATACATGACGGTCTGTCACATTTTGCAGATCTGGCAGCGAATATGAATGATGATTTCAAATGCCTGCGTCTAATCGGCGTTAAATTGCTTTAGTAAATATGTTCAACTACCAGCACTCTGTCTTGCTCCTGTCTCTAGCTTTGAATGAAGCTCAGAGTAATAGGCTTGTAGTTGTCACAATGTTTAAGACCCGTGTTGGCTTCACGGTTCATAATTAGCTTTTAATGCACATAGTCGGCTTGAGGGGAGGAAACTGACGGAAATGTGGAATGAAAAGGGGCCTGCTGTGTGGCCATAGTAATTCAGGCTTTTGTTCTGTAATTAAATGACCTCAGAAGGGAGCGCTAAGCTTAAATTTGTGTGTGCATGTGTATGAGTGTATGTGTGTGGGGCACCCTCTGATATGGAGGTTTGTGCCAAGTGTGTTCAATCTCGCAATGAATAGGGCGTCTACTACAAAGCCTTAAGAAGCCCTCTTCTTGCCCGCTTTGCCTCCTTGTTAGTTGTTGGAAATTTGGCACAAAACACCATGTCTTTAACGAGTGGCTCAGGGCCCCTTCACATAGTTCAAGACACTGTAGTTATGGACACAGTAGCCCCTGGTGTTTTCTCACTCTTCCATCCTAAAAAACAACTGAGACACTGAAAAATTTCCCCGCAAGCTGAAGCTGCATAAAATCTTACATTAGTGTGTTTATTCAACAGCAAAGCAAAAAGTAAGCTTACATGATTGTATGTCTTTCTGTTAGGCCCTGTCAGCAGTTTAAGAAGAACATAGCTGCAGTTAGTGGGATTATATTTTCTCACTTACCTAAATTTATTTTTATTTTTATTTAACCATGTAGGTTAAATTTGGTTTCGCTTTGACTGGGATTTTATTTGTGGTGCATACAGTATGTTAAAGCATTGTCTTTTGAATAAATACAAGCTGTAGCTTAAACAGTCTCCTCCTTACTCTGGATTATCCAGAGACCTCGCTGTCAACCGCTTTCACTGGAAGTATTTTATTTAATGTATAATAGTACCATTAAAAATTCTTGACAGTGAGGTCTATGGAATATTTAGAGTAACTGGAACACTGGAAAAAGTGGTTTTGAATATATCAAATGTTTTTTGTTTTGTGTTTGTTTTTTCAATTCTGTAAGTGCTAAACACATATTTTCATTCATAATAGATTTTGTAAGTGGGAAGTGAGGTAGAAATATTGATTAAAGCAGCTTTTAAGTTCTTTTCCAGAAACAACTGGGAAGAATATCCCAAATAAAACACAAACTAGTTCATTTTAATTTATACATGGCAACTTACATCTTAAGTTGTCTCAAGTGGCTTTATATTTTAAACTAAACACCCTCAAATATTAGACAGATAGGACCAACCTCTACGAGCAAGCGCTTGGTGAGGAAGAAGTACTCCCTATTAACAGGAAGTGACCTCAAGCAGAATCTTGACACAGGAAAGGACACCATCTGCTACAACGGGTTTTTATTGTTTTAGATGTTTATCAAAAAGTATTTAAGCTACAGTAATATGATGAATCTGAGCCTTAAGTGCAGCTTCTTAGCTTTAATTTGAGGCACTGAACAAACATATTGCATTAACCATTGACAAATCACAGCTGTTTTTATCAGCTTATCCGGCAAGAGACCATTCAGCTAATGCCATGGCCATTTGTCTGTAGTCCCATCCGGACACAAAAATCGCTCCTCCTCCTAAAGCATTGGTCATATTTTAATGAAGTTTACACACAATGGGTC
The DNA here is from genome assembly GCA_015106775.1 of Etroplus canarensis. Lineage (NCBI taxonomy): Eukaryota > Metazoa > Chordata > Actinopteri > Cichliformes > Cichlidae > Etroplus > Etroplus canarensis. The sequence goes on along the minus strand of VUQH01080822.1, from coordinate 12,108 downwards.
TTCACATAAGTTGTGGTCAAGGTCATGTTTGTCGTTTTACAGATACTTTTTAATTTTCATGAGAATTGCTACTCAAGAGTATTGGTCTGGATTGTAATTTTCATAAAAAAATGTTCATGAGTGTGGTGGATGAAATTACTGGAAAATTTGAAGGTCAGTTCACAACATTCCGCTTTCAGTATTCCTGTATTTCCTATTCTTATTGTGCTGGCAGACTTTTGGTACTTCTCTTCTTTTTGATGGTAGACCTACTGTTAATAGCACTGTGATAGCTTGAAATATCGCTTTGCCACACGTTACATACTAGTTGTTTCCTGTTAAATGATGACGGTCATGATCTTATTGGTCATGTACATGGAGGGAGTGATCCTACTGGTGGAGTCCAACATCAGGAAGGTGTTGTTGGGACCTTCCTATCACTATTATACTAACATCTTTAATAGTGTAGTGGTTTGCGCATTCCCGAAAATTCCCTGGTTCGATTCCAGATGTGGCCACAAGCCCATCTCACCATGGAGGGTTGTGTCAGGAAGGGCATCCGGCATAAAACCTCTGCCAAGTTTTCAATGCCGATTAATCCGCTGTTGCAACCCCTTGGTGGAGAACACAAAGGAGCAGCCGAAAGGTGCATGAGCTTAATTTGATCTGGATATGACTGTTTGAGAGCCACCTTGACTTTTCCATCGATTTTTATTCTCATTAGTTTGTGCAGGACGGCCAACCAGTGACAGGGAAACTTATTACTTTCTGTCTGTGCTTCATACATTACAATAATCCGTGAATTGCGATAGATCATGATTAGGATGAGCTACCACCACATCAACATTCTGGTTCATCCACCCACTACTTTCATAACCATTTGTCCAATTTAGGGTTGCCGGGGGGGCTAGAGTCTATCCCAGCTGTCCTTATGGTGAAAGGAGGAGTATGCCCTGGACAGGTCACCAGACAGACAACTGTTCATACTCAGAATCACACCTACAGCCAATTTAGAATCACCAATCAACATAATGTGCATGTCTTTGACCCATGGGAAAAAGCCAGGCTAACCAGAGAGAACCCACGCAGGCACAGACTCCATAAAGAAAGGCCCCATCCAGTGGAGTCAAACCTAGGATCGTCTTACTGTGAGGCAACAGTGCTTACCAATGCCATTATTTATCATATAAATGTAAACTGAATAGGTTTTATATACACATATAAAATGACAAAATATAAACAATAATAAAAGATTTGGAATAACCAATCTAACCAGGTTCCTATAGTTCATTTAGAGGCTTTAAGAATAAATAAGACTGAGTCCTTCAGACACCTGGCACTACATTTCAGGCTAGAGACTCGTAATATTTATGACTTATATTGTCACGAGTTGCAGTCAAACTCTACTTTTGTCTCTGTCTGCCTTCATGGTACTCAATTATAAAAATAATCCAAAGTGACATTTGATCCCAGGTGCTAAAGTTCCAACATAGCAACTGTTATTGCTGTTGTTGTTGGCTGAGGCATGCTCTGGATGGACATGTGAACGAATGTCTCCTTTACAGCTGTTCTGCATGCTGACAGCCCTCACCCATTACAACCACCACCTGGCATGTCTCCATGTTATTAGTCCAGAGCACAAGTTGCGAGCATGCGGAAGTAGCGTGGCTCCATCCGTAACCAGATCCCACTTTGATGAGTGGAACATTAACAGCTGCTCAGGAGGGTGCAAAAGAAGGGGCAGTAAGAGTATGTGTGCATATGTGTGTGTTCACATTCACACAGATGAAGGAGAGGGTGCTGGAATCACAGATGACATCTTAATTGGCCTTTGGTGCCAGATGCCAGCCTGGAAAGCCGGCCAGGCCCGGTCCAAGCTGTAACTGTGTCTCAGTTGCCAGGCACGGCTTTAGGCAGGGATTTAGGAGCCCACTGGCTCCGCTCGGAGCTCCCACGGGTATTAGGTGCTCCAGTGTTGTGCTGCCTCCCCTCCTCACAAATGCCCTTGTTCCCTCTTCGTCCTTCCTGCAGAGCACTCCGAGGCTTTGTCAACACCCGTCAATCTGAGGTGAACTTGGATAAAGAAAAGCCCAAAGAAGACAAAAGCCAGGCCTTCTTTGTGTTCACTCCAATCACACTGAAGCACTGGGGTCTGGCTTTTCTGCAGCTTTGTGCAGTGTTTAGGTGGCGGTTCCTCCCTTAAACCTCCACCCTCCTCATTTAAACTACATTGATGTCCTGTAAATGTCCAGTTAGCTAACAAATAACTGCCAACCTCTAACCCTAATCCTATCACCTCTTACTCTTCACCTTTCCGCTCCCCTTTTTGCGATACTTTTCTGAGAAGAATCATTTCTAATTATCCTCAATCTGTCTGAATGAAAGTACATTTATTTGATTTAAAATATGAGCACGCAGATGCTCCACTTTGCAGTCAACTGAGAAGACTGAAAGTAAAGGTAGGGGACTGATATTAAAGTTGAATCTGATTAGCGAACAAGAGAAAGTGGTACAGCAGTGTGAAATAGGCTGCTCGCAAAATGATTAACTAATGTTCCTGTTTGACATTACTCTTGGTCTTTGGTGTGAATCTCTCCGACGATGGTGTTCAAATGAAATGAAAATCCATTTTTAATGAAGTTACAGTTTAGTCTCTCACACAGCGTTGATGCTTCTGACAAGGACAGACGATATTTTAAGGTGTAAGTGGGTCAGATTTAAATCAAAGTCTATTTGTAGCATACACGTCAAGTACAGTGATTAAGCTGTGCTAGATCGTCGTTATCAGACATCCACCAGTATAAAAAACACAAAGCTTTGAAGATGTGGGAGTGTTTTGAAATGGAAAACCATTGTGACACACTGTCTTCTTAATTTACTCTTATTGTTGCCCGCCTACACTGTGCAGTATTTATACATTAATAATCTAGACCTTTTGTGCAGAAAAGTTTCTACTCTGTAATTCTGCTACAAAGGTCACTTTGAGAACAGCTTCAATTGAAGCTGCTCACAGTTTACATAATCAGTAACCTGAAGAGGTGTATTCTGACTTCACCTGTATCTAAATTCCTGTTGTTCCCCCCCCAGAACGAGCCATTGCCAGACACGAGGTACGAGAGATCGAGCAGCGGCACACACAGGACGGCCTGCGGGAACGGGACTCAGCAGCGGCATTGTCCGACAACGAAGATGACGTGGTCATCATCTACAACCGTGTGCCCAAGACGGCCAGCACCTCCTTCACCAACATCGCCTACGACCTGTGCGGAAAGAACCACTACCACGTCCTGCACATCAACACCACCAAGAACAACCCGGTCATGTCCATCCAGGACCAGGTCAGAGCAACCTTTCGTTTATGATGCAGATGACTGTTTTCTTCATCTTATCACGTTTATCATCTTTACGCATTTCTGCTCTGATCAAATTTGTCTGCTAAGCAGATCATTTCACCCACTGTACATATAATGATTTTGGTTTGTTCAGGTGCGGTTTGTAAAGAATGTGACTGAATGGAGAGAAATGAAGCCAGCTTTCTACCATGGACATGTCTCTTTCCTGGATTTCACCAAGTAAAGAAATATTCTATTCACGTGTTATTACAGTAGTGTTAAAAAAAAAAGGTTAATTCACCCTGCTGTGGCCTGGCTTTAATGAGTCGACTCCACCTGGTGGTCATTAAAAGCTCTTCCCTTTGAAAGTGAAGCACAACCTGTAGTTATATAAATATGTAAGAAAGTAATATTGTAAGAAAAAAAGATTAAATTTGCCTGCCTACAAATTCTGTTTTATATTGTTTGGTTTAGCTGCTGGTGATTTTTCTGACCCAAGTAATTCTCCTCAGGTTTGGGGTGAAGAAGAAACCCATCTACATAAATGTGATTAGAGACCCTATTGAAAGGCTGGTGTCCTATTATTACTTTTTGCGTTTCGGGGACGACTACAGGCCTGGTTTGAGACGCAGAAAACAAGGAGACAAGAAGGTAAAATAGTCTCATTCTTATTCATAGAATAGGTTTATAATTATTCAAATTCATCCTAAACCAACGGCCGCATGCCCATATGAACACTGGAACTGTAATCAGTTATCCTCTTGATGTTGGCCATTAAATGATACTTTCATAATGCACTTTAAATAAAAGGGATGTAAGGATGCAGTCTGCAGTTCTTATTCTGTGCAGGAATCTATTCAGAATTTATTATGAGGCTTAAGCAATCAAATCAAGTGTGTATCTTCCAGAGGTTAGCATTTTTATGCTTCTGTGCTGATGGCAGTCATCTCTTCTTCTTCTTCTTCTTCTTCTTCTTTGTCTTCTTCTTCTCCTTCTTCTTCTCCTTCTTCTTCTTCTCCTCCTTCTTCTTCTTCTCCTCCTTCTCCTCCTCCTCCTCCTCTCGTTAGGGGTCGCCACAGCGGATCATCTGCCTCCATCTTACCCTATCTCGTGCATCCTCTTCCCTCACACCAACCCTTTGCATGTCCTCCTTCACTACATCCATGAATCGTATGAATTATCAAATGAACAAGTAAATACACAATTTTTAAAATGCTGGTGATCGCCAAGAAAAACAGGACTGTTCTAAAAAGTTGTCACAAACTATACTACATGGCCACGAATGGCATGATTATTCTGCAAACTAAACTACATGCTGTGAAAATGGTGACTTTGAAGCATAAAATCCTAAATCTTTAGACAGGATCACAGGTGAACAACTTCAGGCTACTGAATCTGCCAAAAGGACCATAAGAATTAGAGTCTTTCAAATACAAAAAAAGGACCCAGGAAGTATGCTTGAGATCCACCAGCAGATAGAACACATTGTCAGCACTTGTCACAAGAGTTGTGATGCCGTGCTAGAAGAAATCACTGACTGAAGTGATGGATGTCTCTACATGTTTAAATAATTGGCAGAATCACTATGTTGAAAATTATTGTTTTACCAAAGTTACTTTTTCTAAGCAGCTGTGGTCTATCATGTTTTATTTTTCAGCACATGATATGCTTTGCACCTGGAATCTTAAGGGCTAAAAATGCCTTCTCTATGTATTTATATTCTAACATAGTGATAATAACAGACTAGTCATTCAGTTGTCAAGCATATTATTAAAGTTTGCTATGATGGGTATATATAACAGAACCAAGTCATCTACCCAAAAATAGTCTAATGTTAGCCAACCAGTTCTTTATTTCAAGGAAAAGCAAATGCTACATTTTGGCTGCTAAGAGGTGCTAAAGATTCAAGATTTGTATTATCCAAACTGATGTTAACATGCCTTTTGCGGGGTGGCTGTGGTTCAGGAGGCAGAGTGGGTCGTCTTCCAACAGGAAGGTTGACAGTTTGATCCATGGCATCTCCAGTCTACATGCCAAAGTGTCCTTGGGCAAGACACTAACCTACAAATTACTTCCAGTCCATCCACTGGAGTGTGAATGTGTGCATGATAGTTTAACATGCTTAAAGGCATGCTGTATAAATGTGTGTGTAAATGAGTAAATTCAACTTGTAGTAAAAAGTGCTTAGAGTAGAAAAGCGTTATATAAGTATGTAAGTCCATTTACCATTTTCAAGAACTCAGGCATAAATTTAATCTGTACAGAAAATGCTTTTTTTAAATTATTTTTTTGGCAGCTGAGAATTTTTGTAAAAGCACATCAGTGTAATTTACTTCCTTGACCCCCACAAACATATGTTTACATAATGATCGCAAAAGACTTTTTAAAATGTGCCTCCTGGTTAACATTATAAGCTAATGGAATTTGGAAGCTGAAATCCAGCAGAGGACTGGAAATTGATAACCTTGTGTTTTAGCTCATATTCTACTCAGCTAATGAAAACATGCCTCCAATTAACAATTTTTAATTGGTTAACATGAAAATAGAAAATTTTCACTTGGGCCAAGTAACATAATAAAAATACACCAATTGCCTTTTGGCCCCTTTAGCCCTGGCACCCTGGCATATTTTTTACACAAGGCTAAAAATTGGTTCATGACTTTGAATGAGGCCTGTTTGTTGGTATTGTCTGTAGGTCATGACTGTACAAGAGAAACCAGTAACTTCTTTTGAGAAGGAACTCTATGTCACCGGTAAAAGAAAACATACCTCCTACAGATCAGAGCAGTGAGGCTGGTCATGTGCCTAGACCAAAATTATGTAGAAATATAGAACTTTTTGATCAGCTAATAGTCAGCACAATGCTTAGCAACAGGAAGTGACACAATACCCACCCTATTGCCCGTACTTGAGGTGAGTCAAGTACAAGTAACAGGGAGGTGTCTTTGGGATGACAGCAGTGTCTAGATTTACTAGAATGCCGTGTAAAACAAAAAGTATCAAGTGAGTGGAGGTAATGAGTGAGGTCAGAGTACTGTAACTCAGATGACTCAGATTTTCCAATCATGTGCAAAAAACAAAAAAAAATCAAATCCCACCTTGAGGTGGTTAACCTAGATCAGTAAATGACTACACTGGGTTCAAGTCTTGTCCTGCATATGCATATAACTTTATAATTGTAAGCTATCTAGTTTCCATTTGTAGTTAATTTATAGAAAGAATACTGTTCTAATATTATACTAATCAAATTTGACTAGGATTTGGCTTTAAACAGATAAACGCTTAGTATGGAGAGCAAAGCAAGAAATATATTTTCCCAAATGTAATCTGAAAACCATCCTAAATAATATGCTTTTTAGAATTCATGTATATTTGTAAAGAATAACCATGCCAGAACAAGTCTTCATTCAGATATCCACTGGCTGCACCAGAAGCTTCTTGACCTCAGAGGCTAAGCCATCAGCTGTTAGCTAATGTGTTTCTTAACTCATATGTATCAAAATGTCAGATTGGTACTAATTCATGGGTAAAGACTGTGAATATTGCAAGAGCTCTTGCTGATTTCTGAGTTCCATTCTATTAATCCATTCCAAAACAGCCAGATGGTGATATAAGGCCATGGATCAGCCATCATCTGAATGTGTGTTAACAGACAGTGAGGAAGATTTAACTGCACCTGAATTAATTCAAACAAAAATGAAGATTTTGTGCTGGATGTCACAGCTCCACAATTACTGCCATGCAATATGTAGATGTTATGCTATGGAAGATTTCAAGGAAATTCAGATATAAGCTTTGATAACAGAAAATGCCAGCCTGCTAAAGGGGAGTATATCCTCCTAATTCTGTTCCACTCTACCTACCAAGCCATTGCCACCCCCAGTAACCAGTAGTTGTAGTAGTAGTAGAAGCAGTTTTGGTACCCATTTTAAAGATGCGTTTAAATTTACTAAGACCTGTCTTCGTTCTGTTTTCGTCATTTTTGGATGGATCATCTGAGGCAGTTCTTTCTATAATATGTGTAAATTCAGATAAGAAAATACTGATGAATCATAAACTTGTGTCTGAATTGTGCATATATTTGGTTGACACACAGATTTGTATGTACACACACTTTGTGAGGCCCAATGTTTCTGCTAATGTTTAGGAGAAACATTTGTTTAATATGAGCGGTGTCACACTGCTCAATGTATGTGATTATGTCTAGACCAATCACCATACACTTATGGCACCTAAAGGCTGCTTTCATGCTGGAGAGTACCTGCAGTAAGATCTAAGAAAGAGCCCACAAATGAGATGCTAAGGACTTCGTGTGATGTATGTATTGCTTGCAAATTAATAACTGTAAGAATCTCCTTTGGCAAAGCTATGAGCCTATTTAACTAAAAGGCACATTTCCTCAGGTATTACTTTTTACAAGTTAAGTGTGTAATGCCCCCAAACTTTGCCTTTGCTCTTCATTTTCTTCATTGCTTCTGTTTTTTGTGTTCATCCATTTAGGAACAAAATATCGTAATTACAGTGCTCCCATATGGGCAGCTGGGGTCCAACATATACCAGCTTCTAATTAGGACTCAGCTCTCTTTTTCCTGTCTTTATTTCTGCCTTTTTCTCTCCTTAACCCATTGCTTCTTTAAGTGCTGCTGAATTCAGATGGGATTACATGTGCACTCACCACCATTTTATACACAATCAATTGCAGTTTATATGACATAGTTTTTAACCATCTTTATGTCTCTTTGCTTTTTAGGAGTGCAGGATGATGAAGATGTGAAGCGGATGCTGCAGGGCTCCAGTATGGTGAAGGTATCATTGATTATAAACTACTTGTAGATGTCAGTACTAGCTCATAAGAGCTATGCAATACATTTGCTATAACATATTAAATTGCGATGTGTGAAGGTCCGCTCGCCTCGCTGGCAGAAGCGACGAATTCTAAAACTACTGGAAGATGGTGTCACTGTCTGGTGTCAATCAAACAAAACATCCAGCCGGGCCAAGGAGCAACAATCATGTAAGTTTTTTTACTTTTCATAGCAAAAATATACAACCCTGTGCAGGGTATTTGTAAAGTTCACTTCAGGTTCAATGAGTGGACTTGAAAAATGATTACCAAAAGATAAAGAAAATTCATTATTACAAAACTTTTGAGAGATCTTGTTGAAATAATGATTGATATGACAGGGTACAGCAGTAAATTGTCTCTATTGTTTTACTGAATATAGTGTTTCAAAGCTTTCCATTAAGTTAAAAAAATAAATACGTTTATACTATTCCTTCAAATTCTGAAGTCTTATTGAGCTATAGTCTACACTGTACATGATGAATGTTTAGTTGCTGAGATGCTAAAAGCTTTGGGAAAACAACAGTGTTTATTATAACTATGGAACGAGGATGGGCTCACTGATCATTAATGAATCTTTTATTTCAAAATTCAGTATAATATTCTTATAATTAAAAACTACACAGTCTAGTATAGAAAATGTTAGACAAAATTTATAGAGTATTATAACATCTATATGACAAGTAACATGCAATATAACAATTCTGATGATTAGTTAATATTAATTGTGAAACAATTCTAAATTCTGCAAATGAAGGGGGGAAAGAAAACCTCCAATTAAGTGCTGACATTTCATCTTCCTGTATGTGAGGCCCAAGTGGAGTTTTTAATGCCTCTTTAAAGCTATAATGTTTAAATAGTAAATGGACCGGCATCTTAACAGAGCACTCAAAGTGCTGTCACATATTCACATTCACCCAGTCACACACACATTCAGGCTTTATCCTGTGCCTTTAAACACTTTTATCTATGTGTGTGTACACAAGCACTCCAATTTAGAGGCTTGGCATCAAACCACTCATCCTATGATAAGTAGCCACAGCTGCCCTCTTTAAAGATTGTTCAGGTAAAGAGTCAACTGGAAAAATCTCATAATAATTCAGTTTATGTTTTGTTTAAGATCCAGTCATGATCAAGTGATAAGGCCTATGAAAAAAATGTTTTTTCAAGCCCACTATAGAAAGAAGGAGGTATGAACCTCGTGGTTTTAAAGAACTGTTACACTCCTAGTAAACATTATCAATAAATTATCATCACTGAATTATCTATATATTTTTTTATTTATTAAAGATAGTTATTATGAAGTATTATTGTTCATGTTTTTGACATGAAGGATTTGGCCTGTGGCCAGCCTCAAGTGACTGTTAATTGAACTGCAGTTGTTTGCACTTCTACACTGGCTTCAACTGAATTCTCCTTTAGACATGGTCAGATGATACTTTTGTACAAACATTCTTCAGTCATACTGCAGCTTTTTAAAGGATTTACTGACTCATTGACCTGAGTCAAGAGGTTCTATCTAAAATGATAAGTCTATGGAATTTGCCCCTAATAAAACTGAGAGCCAGGAAGACCTCTAACCTATGCAATAAGCACTTTCAATTTTTTTTAAAATAAACTCTTTAAATTACACCTTCGAATGGCCCCACCCAGAGGCTACCATCCATCCTTGTATGATAACTAGTAACAAGCAGACTTTCCTTCTCCAGAGCTCCATACTGACTGGGTGTGTAAAGTAAATGGATATACTCTGTCTATTTTTGTTATTTTTAAATGCTACTTACTGCTCTGTGCAGTGTATTCTCTTGCTTCTCTGCTATCTGAACATTACACACAGTGCCTTGATTATAGAGTTCATCTATTTTCAGCGTAAGATGGCAGCTGATCCATCTCTGGTTCAGTGGGATTACAGGACGCTTGGTGGGAGTCCGCCCTGAAGCTTGTGGTTTGATGATATAAAGTTACCATATGACTCAGCCCCTTGGTTGGCATCCCAGTGCAGGGCCTTTAATTGCCACAGGTTTGCCTGTGATGTGGCTCTGTGTTTTTGTGTCAATGTTTAAGTGTGTATTTATGAGCTCTCCTCTTGCCTTCATGATTACAGAGATGTTTTGCCTCTTAAATGATGACCTTCTAAAAAAAAAGTTCTAAATATGCGTAGATGTATGTAACTAGACTTGATCTGTGGATAGAAGAAAGCAGAAGATTGCCATCCACTCCCAAAATGGTTTGCTATAAACTGACTGGGTGGTCTAAGCACAGAGTATCCCAACCTTGTGGTAGCTTGAGACCCTTCAAAATTAAGTAAGGTCTATAATTCCACATAAGGAAGAGAGACAGCTCAGACACAGCTGCCATATTGTTTGTTTTTCCTTTCCTAATTTAATTTCAGCAGCCCAAAGAGGTGAATGTAACCAGCATTTCCTAAGAAAAGATATTTTGTGGTTTAATCCTATAAATGGGCCTATGACATGTTTGTTAGTACCAATCCCCCTGTTGGGGATCACTGGTGGGTAGTGGTGTTTCTTGTCAAGAAGCTTTGTTTTACAAGTGGTGTGTGAGTACACAATAATATGTGCATGTTTTAAGCACCAGAAAATAAAAATGCAGGTGCTTTCAAAAATAATTTAATCCCTGCTCTCATTCTATATCAGGAAACACCTTTAATGATTTTTTTCATTTCCAACAAACTTCCACGACTAAGTTTTCAAAAAACTCTAAATCACTGATCTTACAAAACACATTTTTAGAAATAATCATAGACTGTATATAAAGATAAAGTCACCCAACATCACCAATTGCTAAATGGACATTAAATGAGTTTTCAATAAGTGAAAAAAGCCTCAAGGTCTAAAACTGGTGCATGCACGACTATGCCAAGCTCACTGAGGCTGCAGACAGAGCTGAAGTGGGACTACCCACTACAGGTCAAGATGATGGAGTTTAAGTTCAAGTGTAGTTTGAGAGTCTCACTGGAAGGGCATCAGATTATACTGCTCAGTTATATTTACAGAGGAACATCTTGAAAAAACAGTATTGTTTATCTTAAACTGAATGCAAATATGTGAAAACATTGGACTTATATAAAAAAAATTGTAAATAAATGCATGTTTAAATATTTCTTTTTGCATATAGGTGCAGTAAAAGTGGATTCAACAAGGAAGCACATTTGATATATTTTGAGCAGAATTCCCCAGTTGAGTCTGTTTTGACCTTAGAGGTCACCTGAAGCTTGGGTGTGGTGTCCATTGAAGCCACAGGGAAATAGAGGTTCACAAGCATGAGCTAGGGTTTGGCCAGTATCTTTTTCTTCTTTCGGCTGCTCCCGTTAGGGGTCGCCACAGTGGATCATCTGCCTCCATCTCACCCTATCCCTTGCACCCTCTTCCCTCACACCAACCCTCTGCATGTCCTCCTTCACTACATCCACGAATCTTCACTGTGGTCTTCCTCTTCTCCTCCTGCCTGGCAGCTCCATCCTCAACACCTTTTGTCCAATATATCCATTATCCCTTCTCTGCACATGTCCAAACCATCTCAGCCTTGCCTCTCTGACTTTGTCTCCAAACTTCTCAACATGAGCTGTCCCTCTGATGTGCTCATTTCTTTTTTTTTGCCAATATGTTTATTGTCTTTTTCAAAATTTTTTCACAAACATGTGAACTGCATACCCTTGCATCATTTTTCAATTTGAATAAACTTAGTGAAATTAGATTAATTAAGAAATTATGAAGGAAAAAAAAATTGAAAATAAAAATAAATAAAAATTAAAAAAAAAAAATTAAAAACAAAAAAAAGGGAGGGGGGAGAAAGAAAGAACACATTTGCAAATCATTTTAGAAAATTCTCACACTTTCATTTGTCATAATATTCATATATGGTTCCCAGAGTTTATCAAAGTCTTTTTGTTTGCCCTTGGCAATGTATGTTAATCTTTCCAGTCCAATACATTCA
>VUQH01080821.1:0-18524 GCA_015106775.1 Etroplus canarensis | reverse complement strand
CTTTTAAAAAAAAAACTTTTTTTTTTTTTTTTTTTTTAGAGCTATTGATCGTTCAAAAGGCTGAATTATTGAACGTTTGGCACCAGGGAAAGAAAGCGAGGGAGTCGGTGCAATGAAACAGGAAACAAAAGATGTGAGACACGCAAACAGAGACAGAGAGAGAGAGAGAGAGAGAGAGAGAGAGAGAGAGATGTGGAAAAGAGAACAAGAGACTTTCCGTACTCGGAGGTGATTTGGGCCTGTCAGATACATTCAGTGTCTGATGCAACGCTGAGTAACCGAGACGCTGTGTGTGTGTGTGAATCTGAGGAACTCACATGTGCAAGTGACCCAGTGTGTGAAATATTGTGGCCTACCAACACACACACTGCCATCGCTTTGCCTCCTCCAACCCCACATTCATTCATTGCCCTCACTGCCATTCCTGTTGCTAGGTTACCGTGAGGAAATGGTGTGTGTGTGTGTGTGTGTGTGGTGAGGTGGATGAATTTCCACTTTCTCGCTTTAACAGCTGCTGTGATACCGGCTTCGCTTTGAAGGAGGAGGAGGAGACGTTAGGCTCGGTGTTGGATTTTAGTTCAGCTTCACTGTAAATTATTTAAACTCAAAGTCCTCCTGCTGCTGAAAAAATGTGTGTTAACAGGCTGCGGCAGTCTGCCCTGCATGTCCCCACAACCAGCACTGGCTCTTTTCCCTTATGAAAGACTGACCACCGATTTAAACCAGAAGTCGAACACATCCTGGAGACTTTGCACGCGCTTTGGATTTTAAACGCAGGGACTGTATGTTAAGAAAATCGCTGTTATTAAAAAGACTCCCCCTGCCAGCAGGTAAACTGCATTCATGTGGCATCTCATTCATTTACTCTACATGGACAAAAGTATTGGGCCACTTCTCTTAATCATTGTGTTCATCACAGGTGTATAAAATCAACGCGCCTACCCATGCAGCCCGCCTTTACAAAGATTCATGAAAGAATGGGTCATTCTAAAGAGCTCAGTGAATTCCAGTGTGGTGCTGTAATAGGATGCCACTGCTGCAACAAGTCAGTTCATGAAGTTTCTTCCCTCCTAGATATTCCACCATAAGCTCTAAGTGGTATTATTGCAAAGTGGAAGCATGTTGGACCCACAGCAATTCAGCAATGAAGTGGCGAGCCACATATAGTATGTAAAAGTTGCCAACTCTGCTGACTCAATAAGTTGCCCTTCTGGCATTGACATCAGCACAAAACCTGCCAATTGGGAGCTTCATGGAATGGGTATCTATGGTCGAGCGGCTGCATGCGAGCCTTATATCAAGCACAGTGCCAAGTGTCGGATGGAATGGTGTTAAACGTGCCGCCGCTAGACTCTGGAGCAGTGGAAGGTTGATCTGGCAGTCTGGGTTTGGCGAACACCAGGAGAACATTACCTGAATGACTGCATTGTGCCAACTGAAGGGAGAATGCTGTGAGGTTGTTTTTCTGGGATTGACCTGGGCCCCTGAGTTCCAGTGAAGGGAAATCTTAATGCTTCTGCTTACCAAGACATTTTGGACAATTCTTTGCTTCTAACTTTGTGGGAACAGTTTGGAGAGGCATGATTGTGCCCCAGTGCACAAAGCAAGCCCCATAAAGGCATGGTTGGATGAGTTTGGTATAGAAGAACTTGACTGGCCCACGCAGAGCCCTGACCTCCATCCCATCCAACACCTTTGTGATGAACTATAACAGAGGCTGTGAGCAAGGCCCTCTCATCTCATCAGTGTCTGACGTCACAAATTATTTTTATAGATAAACAAAATTTCCCACAGACATGTTCCAGAATCTTGCAGAAAGCCTTCCCAGAAGAGTGGAAGCTGTTGTAGCTGGCCAAGGGGGACAGACTTCATATTAATGCCTATGAATTTAGAATGGGATGTCATAAAAGCTCCTGTAGGTGTAATACTTTTGTCCATACAGTGTAGGCATGATGTTGTCTACAACAGCCGTATACCTGAGTATGCTTGATGATAGACATTAAATATTGGCCATGTGTTTCAGCTAAGTCAGTGCATGAATTAAAATGACAGCTGTCCCATTGTTTATCATGCCAGTTGGAGACACATATCAAATTTTCAGGATCAGAATCAGAAACAGTTGACGAAAGATACTTAGAAATCTAAAGAAAGAAAAGGGAGGGTCTGTAACAGGCACACAAAGACAGCATATCCATTCTGAATCCTGACTAAAAGGCTCTGCTTGGCTGGGCTGTTTTTTCATCTAGCAAACAGGAGATGTGGTGAGTCAGAGGTCTGGATCCAGATTATGTCAAAGGTAGACAAAAATCAGGACAATCCCAAAACTTAAAGGTGGATTAATGAGCATAAAATGAATAAATAACACAGCATGAAATTGTGAAAGCATTCCGCTTGAACTCAAAAGTGGAGTAGATCTCCAATCTTTGTAAAACATCATTTTTCTGCTGGATGTGGAGTGTTCACTCTATCATTTCTGGTTACACATCACTGTGAAGTGTAATGCGGATCATAAACAAACAAGCAGTGTGCTTTTATCACTCAAGGAAGCTGCAGACAGACACATTTTTCATGGGCATGTTACCGCTTGTGATCAGAAGAGTGCGTTCTGAGAAGCGATTGCCTATCAGTATATATGGTAAAAACTAGGCTGTCGTTCTCAGCCACGCCACTACAAGCTTAAAATTCAATGTTAATATCTTAGTTTTGTTTTTCTTTCATGCTGATTTCCAATTTGTTGAACAAAACCACTTGGACAAGTCCTCATTGTGTTTTATAGTAAAGATGGTCATAGCTAAACTGTACGTCTTCTGGGTTTTGCAAAGTCCCATTTTTGAAGCCTCAAACTGAGGGTTTTGAGCATGAGCAGATCTGACTGGGAAACTGAGGGATGCCATATGCTCATTTGGTAACATATTATCTCCCTCAAGCATACCCAGATTTATCGTCCTTTTTGACTCTAATGGGGACCATAAGTCACAAAATGAACATCATGTTGTGATCAATTAAGAGTGTAAACTAGCGATGGTGACCGTAAATGAATGATGAAGTGTTTACAGAGGATGTGGATCAGTGAACTCGAGGTTTGTTTTCTCATACACATTAGTACAGTCAGACTCCTTTTTGCAACTAGGGCAGTGTCCCCCTGCTGGTCATTAGAAAGAATGCAGGTTTCAGACACTTCCCTATTGGTGTCACTTTTTTGATTCTGGTTCAGGGTTACTTGATCCATCTCTGACTATAAGCTTTATCAAAAAGAACTGTTTGAAGCCTGAAATGTAGAGAGGGTGTCTGTCTCCTGGGTCCAATCTGAGGGCCTTCCCTAAACTGTTCCCGCAAAGTTGATTTCATTTCTCTGGAACAAAGGGGCCCAGGCAACCCCAGAAAAACAGCCCCACAGCATTATGCCTCCTCCATCAAACTTTACAGTCAGCACAGTGGAGTCAGGCAGGTCATGTTATCCAAACCCAGATTTGTCCATCAGACTGCCAGATAGAGAAGTGTGATTTGTCCCTCCAGAACACATTTCCACTGCTCCACAGTCCATTGGTGGTGTGCTTTACACCATTCCATCCAATTCTTGGCATTGTGCTTGGTGATGTAAGGCTTGCTTTGCCATGGATACCCATGCCATGAAGCTCCTGGTGCATAATTTTATACACCTGTAGCAATAGGACTGAATCACACATCTGAATTCAGTGGTTTATAGGAGCGGCCCAATAGTGTATAATGAGCCTTCTTTTTGCAACCTTCTGACCATTAGAAAGAATGCTGGTTTAGGGAATTTCCACATTGGCTTCATTTAGACAGACAACATAATCACAACACCTCCAACTAGATAACAAGAGTTTGAAACACATCTGTTCTGTAATCAGCATATAGGATGGATCTTTGCCACCATGACGTCACCCACTGGTTTGTGAAGTCCTGTACTGAGGCCTCAAACTGAGTGTTTGTGCTGTCGCCATCTTGGTGCTTTGAAATCAGACATGAAGAGTGAGACGTTGATTTGACAGGGAAACCAAGGACACTGCACACTCACTGGCTAAAGACTTGTCAGTCACATTGAGCACACCCTGGTTAATCCTCCTTTCTGACTCTAATAACGGCCGTACTTTACAAAATGAACTTCATGTTGAATTCTCAGAAATTACATCCATCTTTTATACCGTCTGTGGCACGGAAACAACAGTTAAAATCATGTGTTGGCTCCAAATACATACCCTTGTATGGTAAACACGTTAAAAAGAAAACATCTTGTATCTGCAATTAGCGCCCTCTATTTAGATGCTGAGGAACTGCTGTTGAACCCTACTGGACTGCCCTGCACATTAATAATTGATACTAAAGGGGTTCCCATTGTATTTTAATGTGAAGCTGATGGGTCCTGTATTTGTATCATCCTCTCCTTTTAATGTTTCATGGAAAAATCTTTTTTTCTCCTTAGCTAATGTAATATACTGAGATGAAGGGCAGTGGCAGCGTTTTTTAAGCGTTCTTCACAAAATATGTCATCAATATAGAAACCACTTGGTATGTTTCCAAGATACAAAAGGATCTCTTGTCCTGTACGTTGCACTTCTTTTCATAAATCCTGAACAGATGGACGGGGTTGCAAAAATAGGTCCCCAAAAACTTCCTCCAGCAGGGGTGCTGAGGCCTGCTTAATCTGGATTTCCATCAGAAATCTCTCCAAAACAAGGAATTAGAGGAAGTTAACTGGGTTTCCACTGTTCTTAACAGATTAAAGGATGGAACTGTTGACCAAACGTGTTCTAGATCCAAATCAATGACTCGTTTGTTTGATCTGCTGTCCTTCTCTGTTTTTCAGGGTCGCCATGTCAAAACAGGCCAGCTCGCTGCCATCAAGGTCATGGATGTCACAGGAGTGAGTGACACACACAGCCTTTTAATCCTCCACATGTGTTACACCCATAATGTGTGTGTGTGTGTTATTAGCATCGTGCTGCATCTGTCTGTGTGTTTGCGTGCTTCAGGATGAGGAGGAGGAGATTAAAGCTGAAATCAACATGCTGAAGAAGTACAGCCACCACAGAAACATTGCAACCTATTATGGAGCCTTCATCAAGAAAAACCCACCAGGAATGGATGACCAGCTCTGGGTCAGTCCATCTAATAAACAGATTATATTAATGAAAAACAAAACCTAAATCAGTCTCAACAAAAGGTGTACAAATCCTGCAGCTGGTCCACAAGGATCTGTATCGTGTATTAGCTCGGTGAATTATACTGGATGCAGAGGTTTGCAGTGCAGAAGTGCAAGTGAAACCTGATAACTCGTACACTAACACTTTGTGTGTGTGTGTGTGCAGCTGGTGATGGAGTTCTGTGGGGCTGGCTCGGTCACAGATCTGATCAAAAACACCAAAGGGAACTCTCTGAAGGAGGAGTGGATCGCCTACATCTGCAGAGAGATCCTCAGGGTGAGAATTGAAAGAGCAGAAACTTTGTCCTCATGAACATAAGAAACACTCAGTAGGTTCCCAGAAGAACACCATCTGATTTTCTGAATTTTTGCAGAAAAAAAATCCACTGCCTCTACAAGGGAAAAATTGGCAAATATCTGAGAAAAAATTACAAACCTATTGAAACAACTGGCAAATGTATGAGAAAAAAAATGACAAATTTACAATTAAAAATGCACGTTTGTGAGAAAAAAAATCTGCCAAATTTATAAAATCAACCCAGCAAATTTAGGAGAAAAAGAAGTACAAGGAAAAAATGCTAATTTAAGCAAAAAAGGAAAAATTTTGAATAAATTAAAAATCCTGGTCAAGTTATGATAAAAAAAGAGCACATTTATGAGAAAAAAAACCCGCAATTTTACCAGAAAAAAACGATCAATTTGCAGGAAAAGAATGGCAGATTTAAGGGGGAAAAAAGGCAACTTCATGAGAAAAAAACTGGAAAATTTACAAGAAAAAATATGCAAATGTTCGAGAAAATGACGGCACATTTATTGTTCTTACAATAAGAAACTGGTAAATTTATGAGAAAACAATGGGAAATTTATGAAAAAAAACCTAACAAATTTACAAAGAAAAAAATGGCAAACTATGAGAAAAATACCAATTTTACGAGGAAAAATGTAAAGTCGTACAATCAACAATGGCACACTAGCCAAAATAACTGGCGACTTTGGGAGGAAAAAAATTGGAAACCTACAAGAACCTGACATATGAGAAGAAAATGGTACATTTATGAAAAACAATGGGAAATTTATGAGAAAAATTGGCAAATGTATGAAAACAACCTGGCAAATTTACAAGAACACACATTCTGTACCCTTCATTAATTGTACTTATATACTATTTTAGTATGTACTGTTTCTTTGCTTATTGTGCTCCTTTTTCTGCTTGTTTCTTCAACAGAACTGTAGATTTAATTTCAGCATTTCCATAGCCAGTATTTCTGTACAGCGTCATGAGTTTTTTAAATTTTTACATGAATTCATTGGGCTTCAAAGCATTTTTCCGCAAAAAGCAGAGAGAAATCTGAATCAAAAGCTAAAGACAGGAAGCTTAAAGAACAGTCGGGCGTGTCTGCTAAAAAAAAAACATGTTTTCGATCATTGGAAGACGGCCTTTATGGTTTATTTTCTCTCATTTCCAGGGTTTGACCCACCTGCACCAGCACAAGGTCATCCACAGAGATATCAAAGGCCAGAACGTGCTGCTGACGGAGAATGCAGAGGTTAAACTAGGTCAGAAACCTCACACACACACTTACACAATTTTAACCCTGTTCATGGTGAATGTTTTGTGTAGTTAAAACGCTCCTGACGAGCTGCTGTCAAACAAAATGGCCACCTCATCACGTCACTGAAACACTGCAACCACACTTTTTTTTTGTTTGCGCAGTGGATTTTGGTGTGAGCGCTCAGCTGGACCGCACAGTGGGACGGCGGAACACGTTTATCGGGACCCCGTACTGGATGGCCCCGGAGGTCATCGCCTGTGATGAGAACCCCGATGCCACGTATGACTTCAAGGTAGAGATGATGTGTGTTAAGACACATTTGAAGGGAAAAAGGCAAATTTATGAGGGAAAAAAAGCCTAAAATTTCTAGGAAAAAAGTGGCAAATTTATATAAACAAATTTGCAAAGTTAAAAAAAAAGGCAAAATTCCAAAAACTTGTTAAGTAGCAAACTAAAAAAGTAAAAAACTAAACAAAAAAAACCAAATAAACTTGCAAATCTCCAAGAAAAAAAAGGCACCACATAGAACTCAAAGGTAGTTCCAATGTGTGTTTAGACTTGTTTTGGGGTGTCTCGGACGACCTGTCATAGACTGTCCAGTCTGTCTCATTCTTCTGTCTCTTGATCATGAGTCAGACTGACAGTATTTCATTCAGATCAGGACTCTGTTTTTGGGTTTATTTCACTTATCAACCCTCCAAAATTTGCTGGTATTTAGTTTTCCATCTTGGTTTGCGTCCAGATTTATATCAATGCTTTACATTAACCTGGAAGAACAGCCACGCTGATGCTGGAAAAATTTGCACAGTTTTTATCCTTTAATAGAGCCTTGGTGTTTGCTTCCTTTTGGAACTGAAGCAACACTTGGATCCTCGCTTAACAAGCGGGTGATGGTGCAGATCCAATCTAACAATGCATGTGTGAGTTTCCACACCGAGTAAAGGAAGCCAAACAACCTCACTTTAAGAGAAAGGAAAAAAGTACACATTTTGTAATTCAGTTGCCTTGTAGAGCTCCTACAGTTCAGTTTCTCAGCGCAGTCAAACTGCTTGTAGCTGTGAACAAACAACACACACACTGACCTTTAAAAACAATCCGTCTCACGTTATATCTGCTGTTTTTTGGAGACGTGTAATCTGTGATTATTGCTACCCGAGTGCACCAACAGAAATGAGAGCTGTTCTGTCTCAGAGAGCTGAAATCAGTGAGTCTGCAGTGGTTACTGTATGAGGGACGTGCAGTAATGGGGACAGGACGAACCCCTGTGGCGAGCTGGTGGAGGATGTGCGCCTACACCATTAACTCCAACCCTCCAGGGCTTTACGTGACAAGAAACCCTCCGTTCATCTTACAGCACGAACGCAGCAGCTCAGATCTGCGGCTAAAAACAGAAACAGCCATAATAATATTGATGAGATGTTAAAGACAGACGTGTTCAGCAGCAGGGACAGATGGGTAGTTTTTCTGACTGTATTTTTATCATTTAACAAGTACACCGATCAGCGAGCCGTTCTCCTGAAAGTGTTGAGCCTGTAACACGTTGTGAGGATGTGAACGTTTCATGCTTCTCTCTCTGCAGAGTGATCTGTGGTCGCTCGGTATCACAGCTATAGAGATGGCAGAGGGAGCACCACGTAAGTGTGATTACACTCTTATCAGCTGACAATCAGAACAGTTTGTCTGTGAGCTCAACGACTAAAACCATGCCTTTTTTCTTCTGCTCTGAACCTCTCTTCTTCTTCCTGTCCCCTTCCCCCTCATGTCTCCTGCCGAGTTAATGCTTCATTTCCTTTCCATTCCTTTCCTTTCCTTTCCTTTTTCTCACCTGATCTCATGTATTCCCTATTGTCCCACCTTATGTTTTCTCCTGCTCTATTTCCTTTTTTCTATTCTTACCTGCTCTTCTCTTTTATTTTATTCCTTTCGTCTCCCTCTGTCTCCTTTGTTCCTTTGCCTTCTCAGCTCTGTGCGACATGCATCCAATGAGAGCCCTTTTCCTCATCCCCAGAAATCCTGCTCCGAGACTCAAATCAAAGAAGTGGTGAGTCACTTAAGCACACGCGCACGCATGTAGTCAAACATCCACAGTAAAACTGTTGTTTTAAGCAAAGGAGTTATTATGATTAAAGGAAAATAACGTGGGTGTGTGTGTGGTCAGGTCGAAGAAGTTTCAGTCGTTCATAGAGAGCTGCCTGGTGAAGAGTCACAGCCAGAGGCCGAGCACAGAGCAGCTCCTCAAACACCCCTTCATCAGAGACCTCCCCAACGAGCGGCAGGTCCGCATCCAGCTGAAGGACCACATCGACCGCACCAAGAAGAGGAGGGGCGAGAGAGGTGAGGATGCACCCGCTACGCCACTGACTCACCTCGCAGCAGATTCAACATGTGTAAACACTGACCTGGGATCTGTGTTTTCTCTGCAGACGAGACAGAGTATGAGTACAGCGGAAGCGAGGAAGAGGATGAAGAGAGGGACATAGGAGAGCCCAGGTAGGATAACTGTAGAAGTCAAACCACAGTTTTTACTGCTGTGAGAACTCTACTACCTCCAGTGCACCTGCTGGAGTTAATGGGTTGTAACCAACGGCAAAAACGTGAAGTCCCAAAAACTGCAGTTCCTCTAGTGGCCACTTGAGGCTGGCTCCAAAAGTGAGCCAACGCCCATAGACTGCTATGTTAAAATGTCCAACTTTACAGCAGAAATAAACAAGTTTACAGCCTGATACAAAAATGGTTTTGGCCTCTGTGGATAATTTCCCTCTTAATAACAACGATAGAGGGGGTGATTTCTATTTTTTATTTTCCTTTATAAGTTTTATTTAGACTTAAAGTGCAGCAGACATCACCTCAGCTAAAGTGAGTCACCGTTTAAGATACATTATCTGACAGAATATGAGCCGCTGTGCAGGTGGTGAAATTTCAGGACTTCATATTTTGAAGTGTGGTAAATTTTTTATGAAGGTGGAAACTATCAATAAAGGCCAAAACAGTTTTTGTTTCAGCCTTTATGCATGTTTATATTTGCTGTAAAGTTAAGACATTTTAATATGTGCCACATTGCAAAGAGAGTTTGACACCCCTGCTTGAGAGATTAAAGAGTCTAACCACATTATAACGCTTTACAGAACCAGGGGATTTAATAACACTGAATCGAGTCTTGCAGGGGTTCAATCAAGCCGCTAAATCTTCCCTGATTGGCTGTCCTCCAGCTCCATCATCAACATTCCTGGTGAGTCCACGCTAAGGCGGGACTTCCTGCGTCTGCAGCTTGCCAATAAGGAGCGTTCCGAGCTGATCCGCCGCCAGCAGCTGGAGCAGCAGCAGAACGAGGAACACAAGCGCCAGCTACTGGCCGAGAGGCAGAAACGCATTGAGGAGCAGAAGGAGCAGAGGCGACGGCTGGAGGAGGTAGCTTTAAGTCCTGCAGTGATAATAATAATAATATTAATACACAGAATACATCGAGATGAAAGAGCGCTTTATCCTAAGGTTGTTTTAATCTGTGAAAAACACATCTCAGATGCAAGTCACATCACACCTGTTTGTTAGCACCTCCGCTCATCCAAATGCCAGGAAAACACACCTGATACACACACACACACACACACACACACACACACACACACACACACACAGCTGAGGTGTTGTTTTGTAAAATCTTTTCCACCTACAGCAACAACGTCGGGAGCGAGAGCTGAGGAAGCAGCAGGAGCGAGAGCAGAGGAGAAGGTATGAAGAGATGGAGCAGCTCCGCCGGGAAGAGGAGAGGAGGCATGCAGAGAGAGAGCAGGTAAGTGACAGGCGTCATACAGAGAGGTGTGGCCTCTCAGCACCTCTGCAGCCAGTTTCCATGATGAATGACTCAAGAGCTCCTCGTGAAACCATAAACAAACAACAGCTGAAGGCCTAAATTAACGAAGCCAAAATGCAGGACAAAGATGATGAGAGAGAGAGAGAGAGAGAGAGAGAGAGAGGGAGAGAGAGTTTTTAATGACCTGAAATGCACACAAGGCACTCAGTTTGAAGATAAGATCGTTTAATTCATTGCAAAACAGCCACAACATTTACTCTAAATTTAAACTGTTTTTTTTTTTAATTTCAAACAATTTTGCAATTATAGCTTGTTGTTTACAAAAGGCTGACCTGAAACTTGAAGCAGCATAAAGCACTGGGTGCGTTTGAATAGTCCAAAAAATTAGCTCCTGTCTCCTTTTCCTAACTACATTTCCTTAACCTGGATGAAAAACATCACAAGGTCAAGGAAGGAGAATTAATAAGCACTTAGAGAAAGAAAAGCTCGGTGCGCCTAGAATCTGACTGGACTTAAACTAAACTCCTTAACAACGTGATGCTGGATTTCTGCTCTACTAAACCTTCAGTGTCATACTTCACTTCAGCGTGTTCTAACCATGTTTTTTTATGCAGGTCATACAATGAGAATAACCACTTTGTTACAATCTTCAGAATTTTACAGATAAGGGAACACACAGGGTAATATTTACTTAATGTTCTATGCCAGCGCAAAACTCTCTTATGGTATTAAAAATCTACTGTCTGGGTTTACTAACTAGTTGCCTGTGTTGTCATGCAACCAGTAAAATGGTATATTCCCAAAAGCCCCGTTCACGACCCGACCCCACTTGCTGTGATGTGAGGCTGGATGCCTTGGTCAGTTTATTTTCTTTGTTTTAATGCATATCGGATGATTAAGAACCAGCGTACGCAGCAGCGAAACTGATTCCATAATATCCCTGAAATTTTTTTCAGGGATATTATGGAATCAGCTGTCACCATGAAGTATATGATTCTACCATCAGTTTGGTTTTTGTTTTTTGCAGATTGGACAAATGTTCTGAGATATGGCTTAAAAATTACAGATAATGCCACCTAGTGGCCAATCTGTATTTTCAAAGTGACTGAAAATCTAATCAAGTTTCACAACTCGTGGAGAGCTATTACTGTGCCAAAATTCAAAATCCTGCATCAGATAGTTTTGGCGCTGTTGCAATGAAACTGAAGTATTTGTGGCAGCGGCGCCGATGATTCCATCATAGCATTACGACCAAACAAACAACTTTATTAATCCCCAGCTGGGAAAACTCAAACCAGTGACACTCCTACCTGAAGAATGCACACACACACTTTTTGCATGCAGTGGGGGAGGTCGGTGAGCAAGGCTGCCCATTACAGGCGCCAGGAAGCAATGTTGGAGGTTCGTGCACCTCGGCAATACTCGGTGGGTGAGCCAACGTCTCTCCAGCGTCTGATCCACCTCCATGTGTACGGAGGGCGAGGTCTTGAGCCGGTGGGTCTTGGGTGGCCACTGGGTCCCAAACAAGTCCTCCGAGCCCCTGCCTAATATTGGTCCCCCTTTTGCTGCCAAAACTTCCCTGACCTTTTGAGGCATGGACTTCAGCGGTTCACCACTGTTTTTTCCTTTTGATAGATACTGACAGCTGCAGATGGGGGAACACCCCCACAAGAGCTGCAGGTTTGGAGATGCTCTGACGCCATCGTCTAGCCATTACAGTTTGTCAGACTCGCTCAAATTGTTTCCTTGTTGCCTAGTATATTCCACCCGCTAACAGGTGCCACGATGAAGACATAACAGTGTTACTCTCCTCACCTGTCAGTGGTCATGATGTTACGCCTGATTGGTGTATGTTTTCAGGTTGTCCATTACAAATCTTGTTACCACTACAGGAGCTGACTGGTTTGCTGGATCTTTACCAAACTTTGTGTGATTGATACCTATGATGTGTAGAACAGCTGATAGCATTTACAAGATTTTAGGGTCAAAGATCAAGGTCACACAGTCAGATTTAAGGCAGAGGCGTTTTATTGCATATGCATTTGTCAGGGTTTACCTTTCAGTGCACAACATTCAGAGAGAATACTTAAATGAAAACTGCACAAGATTTGTAGCATATTGCACTGAATCTAATGCTGAAAAATGCATGGCTTATTTTGCACCTGATGTGGTTGTTGTAGTTGCATCTAGGAGCATCCATTTATTTAGAATGAGAGGGGAAATAATTGACATGGGCGGCTCGGTCCTGCAGTTTTCACTGAGTCCTCATCCTGCATGTTTAGAGTCGAGCCCAACATATTTCTGCGCCTCAATAATGCTGGTGTTTTAACGAAACAGAGGAGCGCTGAACTGAGCAGTGCACACACGCCCAGTGACTTTTCCTTTCCTTTCCTCTGGTATCAGATGTTAGGAACCAAATTGAAATGTCTGTCAGAAAGACATCTATTAATGAGACTGTGTTAGTGTGTTAGGTTAATGTCTGAATGACTCAATGTGAGGCTGCTAAAACAAACCCGTATTGATGATCGCATCACACATGGCACAGTAGCAGCATCTTCATTAGCACAAGGACGGCTCGGGGCCTGACCGTTAATAATATTGTGCGCTGTTCTGTAGATCGTACAGGTCAGCTGTCACTCGCAGGTTCCAGTTTATTTGGTGGAATAGTTCAGAATGATGCAGATCTCCTCTGGAGAAATCCTGCACTGCACCTGAGTCTCCCACCTCATGCGCAGTCCCCAGTAATTTCTAACAGAAGTGTTCTTCCTTATATCAAAAGCATATTGATCCTCGTTCAGCCTCCTCTCATTGATCTGAATTGCTTTCAGAGATGCGACGTTGTTTTCTTCCCTCTGGCTTCGTCTCTGTCCTGCAGCGCCTGCTGCAGAATGAGTAAAACCTGCACTTAGAAAGTATTTTGGTTACTCGCTCCCTCACTCTCCCTCGTCGGGTCTGCACATTAAGTCGCTCATTTGTGCTGCTATTGATAAAATGCTGCTTATTATTGACATGAACAGGCTGTCTTTACGTATATATATAAACTAGTGCACTGTTAGTGTGTGGCTTTAACAGCTTCATTAAAAATTCAGTATGTTATGGTATTAAATGGAAAATGCATTTTACACAATCTACACCAGTTTATCGGTTTTGTTGATCGTTTTCATGAAAGCACCCCTGTTAATCCTTTCATAAAGGATGGGCCAGTGTCTCCTCTGCTAAATGAGGTAATAAAGGAAGCATCGAAGCTCCTTTCCTAAGTATTTTTTAAAATCCAAAAACATTTATTATGGCCACCGAGCAGATACTTCTGGGTCATTCACTTCAAACGCACCCACTGACTTTCCACCAAATAATCCTGCTTTTGCTGGGTCTGCAGGCTTCACTGTGGTATCAACTGATTAGATTTTGTTAAGCAATTTACCCTTAAAACTTGACCACAAAACCTCATCTGGTTCAGAGGAAACTGTGGTGCCAAATGAATAACTTTAAAGCCCTTTTGAAACTGTCACAATCTGCAAGGACTTCTAGAGTATACCATGTATATAATACAGTGAAGTTTTCATACTAAAAATACTGTTAAATAGGACAAATCTTTCTGAATTGGGTTTTTATTTTAGGAAGGTAAGTTGAATCAAAGAAGTTTCCAGGCATTATGGGAAATGTAGGATTTTGTGTTTATGGAGCTAGACCCAAAGTGAGGATTAAAAGGGTAAAATTGCATTTATACAGCCACTAAGTTCTGGGTTTTCTACATCAAAGTAATACAAAAGCACTGATTTACCACCAAACTTCCAGCAGTGACCCCTCTGTTTTTGCTCAGTCTGCAACTTAAAGTGATATTGATTTTTTTGGATTTTATGGAGTAGTTCACCCATGAAATGTGACAACAGAACTTCATGTGGTCCAGCAAAACCTGCGGTTTCACTAAGGAAAAAATGCAAAATAAGGAACCTTTAAGGCCTTTATAAATGTTAAAGAGCCACTGGCTGAGAGTGTGTGTGTGTATGTATGTGTATGTGTGTATATATATATATATATATATATATATATACACACACATAGAGAGAGGAGTGAGAGAGAGCAAATTATAATTTTAACTTTTAAGCCTGCAGTACATGAAGCTTTTCAGTCAATTCTGACCAAATTGCTGTGTGAAGAAACAAATGTAAAGCATAAATGTAAATGGAATCTTCGCTGTAGTATCACCACACATCCGATCTCACGGTTTAACAGTGGAGGCTTATAAATGACTCATAGTTAACTTTTCCTGTAGTGCTTCCTTAACACTCTTTCAGATAGAAATTTCCTCCTCTTGCTCAGCTGATTTCACACTGATCTTTAACACCACACTCTCAATAATCAGCATGTCTTTCTGTTCTACTAATTATGACCCCCTGCTGTTCCTCTCTTTTTTCTTTCCTCCTCTATTTCTGACTAAATCCCTACTTTCACACCTCTTCAACAAATCTCCTACTTTTGTCTGTCCTCCTCCTCTTTCCTTTTTGCTTTTCTTCTATTTCCTACTCCGCTGATGTCACTGGTTGCCTGGGCTCCGATTTGCTTCCTTCCCGCCTGGTCGCTCTCTGATTGGGTGCCTGTGGTACTGGCCGGGTCTGCTGACTGGATAGGAGTATATCCGTAGACAGCTGGAGGAGGAGCAGAGGCAGCTGGAGATCCTGCAGCAGCAGCTCCTGCAGGAGCAGGCCCTACTGCTGGTAACACAACATGCAAACACACATAAACACAAGTGCAGACTGATGAAGGGTAGCATCAGGCTCAAATGATCCTGTTTAGATTCTTTTTGTTCAGGTTTATTTATGGAATGGCAATTCACAACAAGGCACTTTGTATAGTTATGTCAGGACCTACAATATTAGAGAGAAAACCCCAACAATCAGAAGATCTCCTGTGAACAGGGACTTGGTGACCATGAGGAGGAAGAACTCCGTTTTAACAGGAAGAGACCTTGACTGACTGGTTGTGGGTAAAGAGAAAGTGAGAAAGGAGAAGAGGAGCACAAATAGGACAAAACAAACCTTCTTTGACACCAGTCTGAGGACTGATCTGTGAATCTTGGACAAAGTCTAACTAAGACTGAGCCACGACTCTTAATCATTGAATTCAGGTGTTTCATTCATTCCTATTGCCACAGGTATATACAATCTGTGAAAGAATGGGTCATTCTAAAGCGCTCACTGAATTCCAGCATGGTACTTTAATAGGATGCAACCACTGCTACAAGTCAGTTGGTGAAATTTCTTCCCTCCTAGATATTCCACCATCAACTATGAGTAGCGTTATTGCAAAGTGGAAGAATTTAGGAACCACAGCAACTAAGCCATGAAGTGGCAAATAATGTAAAGTTGCAGAGCGAGGTTTCTGAGTGCTGAGGTGCATAGTACATAAAGTCAGCAAGGCTCTACTGACAATAACTGTAGATTTCCACACCTCCTCTGGCAATAACATCAGCACACAAACTGTACACCATGAGCTCACGGCATGGCTTTCCACAGCTGAGCAGCTGTATCCAAGCCTTACATCACCAAGCAAAATCCCAAGCATCAGATGGAGTGGTGTAAAGCACATCACCACTGGACTCTAGAGCAGTGGAAACATGTTATGTGGAGTGACAAATCATGCTCGTCTAGTAGTCCGATAGTTGAATCTGGGTTTGGTGACTGCCAGGAGAAGGTTACCTACCTGTCTCCATTATGCCAACTGTAAAGTTTGGTGGAGGAGGGATAATGTTATAGAGTTGTTTTTCTGGGGTTAGCTTGGGCCCCTTAGTTGCAGTGAAAGGATATCTTAATGCTTCAGCTTACCAACATATTTTGGACAATTCTGTGCTTCCAGCTTTGTGGGGAACAGTTTGTGGACGGCCCTTTTCTGTTCCAGCATTGCTGTGCCCAAGTGTAAAAAGCAAGGCCCATAAAGGCATGGTGGAAAGAACTTGACTGGCCCGCACAGAGCCCTGACCTCAACCCCATTTAATACCTTTGTGATGAACTAGAAGAGCGATTGTGAGCCAGGCCTTCTCATCCAATGTCAGTGTCTGAGCTCACAAATGCTCTTTTTTATGAACGGCAAAAATTCCCACACACACACACACACTCCGAAATCTTGTAGAAAGCCTTCCCAATAGAGTGCAAGTGTTTGTAGCTGCAAAGAGGGGATCAACTCCAAATTAATTCCTGTGGATTTAGAATGGGATGTCATAAAAGCTCCTGTAGATGTAATATGTGCGTGGCCCAATACTTTTGTTTAAATAGTGTAGTTGCCCAGGAGCCACTGGCCTGGTTCTTGGGTTTGGTTTGCTTGATTTCTTTATGTTCTTTTGATGGGTTTCGTGAGTTTTTCCCACTTATAACCACTCTGAAATGCCCAGCACTATAAATATAACCTGCTGATGACATTACCAACTCCAAGTCTCCTTCCTCTATCACTCAGCCAGTCCTTTACAGCTGGTCTTTAACCCCGCAGCTCCCTAATCAAAAGTCCATTTGGCGTCGGATGAACAGCTAATAGCCTGCAGTGTATTTTCTGCCTCCTGCACACTCTATCCAGGCAGGCAAACCATACAGCGTATTTGAGAAGAAGTGTGGAAATTATGTCAACCTAATTCTCCTGAAATTATCCACAGTTAAAACATCTTAAGTTTCACACACTTCTTAATCCACTAATTCACAATAACTCTGAATCTAGGGAAAAACAGACTGTATTAATGAATCATTATGTAATTTTGTTTATTGAAGATCACCTTCTTCAGTCCCAGATTACCTTTGGAACCAGCCACTGAGCTAAACTAATCAGTTTTAAAGTTGTGGCTATGACAGTTGGGATGTAAGTAATAAAACCTCTTAAGATGGCCATTTTTTAAAATTTCCACTTGGTAAATGTCCTCAGTTTCAAGTCTCCTTGTCTCTATCACTGCCACGTTGGTAGATGGTTAGTGAGGTTTCCCTGGGTAGACATGCAAAAGACCTTTAAATGATCACTGCATGCATGCTGTGGGATATAACTTTACTATAATCTCTCAAAAAGCAGCTTAAACGGCATTAAATGTACTAAGTTCTCATCTAAAGTCATATTTATATCAACACTTTGTTAGAAATCTGACATAGTGAGTGTTAAATCGACTCTAAAATGGCCTAATCCAGACCAAATCCTGCAGATTATAATCTGAGTGATTCATGTACTCAGGTGCAAAGTGTGAGGTCCAGAGGCCTGTTCTATGACCCAAGCACAACACATCCATCCATGGATCTCTTTCCATTACCTGGCTTCACTTAACCTAACAGTGGTGATCAGGATAAACAGTCACACGAAGGTGTGTAATAATTCCATAAGTCAACGCAGGGTTTATCAATCCAGCTATGAGCACAGTCATATGAAAGAATAGCATTTGCAGCATCTGACCAATCAAACCAGCTGATTTTACAAACTATGCACTAAAAGAAAAGAGCAGATGTTGTTGCCCCCTTTGGGGAATTTTGTCATGGGCTCAAAGTGCTGACACAGTAGCTGCCTTTGCAAAATGTTATTAAAGTGACAATAAATAAAACATTATACATTAAACTGCCCATGTTGCACACATCCATAAAACTTTTCTTTTGGCTGTTCCCATTAGGGGTCGCCACAGCAGATCATCTGCATCCATCTCACCCCATCCCTTGCATCCTCTTCCCTCACACCAACCCTCTGCATGTCCTCCTTCACTACATCCATGAATCTTCTCTGTGGTCTTCCTCTTCTCCTCCTGCCTGGCAGCTCCATCCTCAACATCCTTTGTCCAATATATCCACTATCCCTGCTCTCAACATGTCCAAACCATCTCAGCCTTGCTTCTCTGACTTTGTCTCCAAACTTCTCAACCTGAGCTGTCCCTCTGATGTACTCATTTCTAATCCTGTCCATCCTGGTCACTCCCAGTGAAAATCTCAACATCTGTAATTCTGCCACCTCCAGCTCTGCCTCCTGTCTTTTTGTCAGTGCCTCC